>VRMD01001655.1:0-16001 GCA_009872375.1 Sminthurides bifidus | reverse complement strand
AAGACCTAATGATTACTGTGCTGCAACAGCATTCACGTTAAGTCGTGACGATCATTCCGATCCAAAAGGCGCAGTAAAGGGCTTGGGCTTGCCTGACCCACTTGTTGGTCATCCACTTTCGCTTTCATATAATTTTGGCCACCGTCCTCACATCCTTCTGACCACCGCCCAGGTTGAGTGTGGCTCAGCCCTAGCTCAGCTGTTGATAGTTGGACAAGCGATCGTATTCCTCTGTCATGAAACTTCTGATTGAGCTTTAACTTTAACTTGACGAGGAATACCGCCATGTCTGTATTTAGTTCTTTTCAGAAACTGCACCTAAGGATCCTCTAAATTGAGGAACAGGAGAAGAGGCAGCTACCTTAAGACCAATTTTTTATGACCAGAAACATCCTGCGTGCTTCCGGTCAATTATGTTGTTACAACGCATTTTATTCGTTTTTGCATCTTGCCCACGCATGCGTGTCTGCTGTCAGAGGCAGTAAACAAAGCGGTGCTTCATCCACGCTCGTGAAATATAGTTCAACAAGATTACGAACTTTTTTATCGTCTTGTGTAAAAATCCATCCCATTACATCTTTGTACTCTCCTTCGTATCAAATATCTTTATTGGCCTAAGAAACCTTTTTCAATCTTTGAGGTTTATGAGCACGCAACCAGAATCAAAGCTTCAATAAAATTGGAATCCTTGCTCTCCAACAATAACTGCACTGCATCAGTTACAGAAAGCATAGCATATAATTGGAATTCGAGGCCAGCAAAGCACAGATAAGCGTAGCAGCGAAGGCGAAGTTCTCTGCAAAAGTTAGCGCAGCGCAGCTCACGCTTTTGCGATTCAGTGCAACATTTTGCAAAAGGGGAGCGAACGATAACAGAAAGTGTCAGAAGAAAAGACGAAAAGAGAGCGCTGCACCATCAGCATGGCAACGCCAAGGGGTAAACGCCTAGGAGTGAGCGAGATACTACATGCATCTCAAGCGTACTTTGTGAATCCATGCCATTGTTGCTATAGAGAGGAAGGAGAGAGGACCACGTCCACAGGAACTCCTCAATTTCTTAAGATTGTGTCAAGGAAGATTCAAAGATTGAGATCCCCAGCATTGTTCCTTTCAGAGTCTGGAATCTAGAGTGTGATCTTGCTCCATTTTTCACCCCTGGCCTTGTCCAGCATCCGGGTGGTTCTGACATAGCCGTAGAAAACAACGAGTGAAACTGAAAGTGAAACTCAAGCCTGGGAGCACAAGCAAGGACGGAAAACAGTGTAGCTAATTGAACTTCCTTTTCAGTGCCCAGACTCACGTCAGGCTGTGGTTCAGTTCTAAGTGATTTCTGCATTGTGAAGAGTGAAATCCCGCTGCGATTCCCAAGCTTTGGTGCTCATTAAATCAGCAAAGGGGTGACAGGACTAACGAGAGATTGACAGCGCTTGCAGTTTCCCAATTAACAGCTGATTCATAGCAACGGACACCCGTCGAGGTAAGCACACGTACTTAAGGTCGAACTCAGATTTACTTTCTGCACAAGCCGCCTTTCCTTCTTTAGGGTATTGGGCGGTAGTCAATAATTGCTCAAGTAGTGCAAACTTTTGCATTAATGCAACCACATGTTTTAAGCCACAACATTCCAATGCGAGTCTCATGGCACGGTTTGCGATAACAAAAGTTTTTTCGCCAATTTAGTGCAATTTAACCAACTTTTTGCGAATCTTGCGCTTTCAAACACTAAATCACGCTTCAGAAAGGTAGCAGGTAGGTTGTTATAAATGCAAATTAGGAACGAGTTAAGCAGTTTTTTAGTCTCTTATCAACCACCAATTACCAGCAAAACCTTGTCTTCATGCAATAGCGTCAGAACAAACTTGTGCAGATTTGATCGATCTTAGTTCATGCAAAATGGAATGCATCGCGGGGATTTTGCAGACTTTTTCTTAGGAAAAATAGAAGGAAGCGAAAGCATAAGCGTTTATTGGACTCCAGTCTGAAATGGCCTTTGGTTAATGCCGTTCCAGAGCATAATTTTCAATTTACTTATGCTTCATATTACTCATACAAATGGATGTTTGATGGGCCGGTTTCCCAATACCCTCTTCGCACAATGTTTTGCGTACACTGGCATTCAGACACTACTTCATTGACTTAAGTAAGCTAACGTTTACAACCTGGCACTTGAGGCTGTGGTTAAGTGCTCGAAGGTAAATGACGTGCATTAGCGAATTAGCGCTCGTAGCACCGTGCTGTGCGAATCTAATTATACGAAACGGAGGTAGAGGTTGTTGAGAGAGACGCGGTGCTGCTGAGATTACTTTTTGATTGCGAAGTGAATACAAAACAAATTGTTGCCACGCTGTTTTGTATAGGTGTCGGTGCCACAAGTTACGTTACACTGACATGCAAGATGCAATTCAAAGTCCTGATGCTCAAGTCAAAGGAAGTTTTCAATTCGGAATGCGAATTGCTTTCGTAGAAAGTTTAGAGGTTTAAATTCTCAACATGTGTGGACCACACGCATCCAAGTGCTTTCTGCTAATGGATAATCCAATCCATAATTTTCTGCCGTGGCAAAAAGCACGTTATAAGAACGAAAGTACTAGGCCAATGGACCAAAGTGATCAAATGAGGGCGTGCATAACGTACAAGCGTACAATACACACTGATAATCTTCATGTCAACGATTAAGAAAGACAAGCATTAGACAATTGCAACTCGATAAAGGCGGAGAAACTGCCCTTTATTTTGTTTTCTCAAGTAAAATTCGTGTCATTTATCAAATATCAAAAGCATTTACGAAACTCCCTGCCAGAGGAAAATCAGAAGGGTTGGACAACTGTGATTTCAATGCCTTAGATGATGAAGATGAATTTTCATCAACTCCTCCGTTGATTTCAGTTTGGGGCGAAGAGATTGTGAAGTAGAGAAAGAAGGACTGAAATGAGCGCAAAACGTAATCATTAGTGGAAAATCAATGGAGGGCTACAGCCTCCTGTTACTTGGTAAAGATGCGAATTGTACATGCAACGACTGAGAATTACTCCTGTTGTATTTCCAAAAGGCACATTTAACTTATAATTGGTAGACAAATTCCCTTGCCATCTTTACTAAAGAATCAACTAACAGAAAAGATTATCAGACCATGGTAAATTGCAATTGTCAGTGCAGTTTTGGGGAACCGGCTCCTTTACATTTAATTTATAATTGGTAGACGAATACCCTTGCCATCTGTACTACAGAATCAGCTAACAGAAAAGATTATCAGACCATGGTAAATTGCAATTGTCAGTGCAGTTTTGGGGAACCGGCTCCTTGCCTTGCTCATGCTGACATTGCGTTATGACTAGTTCGATTGCAAATAGCGAAAATGGCGACTGCTAGCATACGTTATGAGGTTTGCCTCAAGGTGTGCGACTGATTACAGTCCACACAAGTGTCAGAGTCGTAGAACGTTAGCTGACAGCTGTAGCCGATCATCTTTTCTGCTGTTAATATGCTGCTGATTGTGCGGACAATCCCATCGATTTAGCAAACCAATTTGCAATGGGTCCGCACTTTGTATGCTGTTTGTTATCTCAATGAAGGCTTGTGCAAATTGGGATTGCAAACTTTGCTTACATGACATGAAGTGCTCGCAATATTGTGTGTGGCTTGAGAAGGGGGAGCTGCATTAATTCTTTATGTAGAAGAATGGGAAGGATATGTATTTTCAGCTTTCAGGGATGATCGACTGCATGCTTTTATGGCATTTACGATCCTGTTTGCACCGCAATTAAGTAATGACTAATGAGGTGGACGGGAGTTGATGATTTTACAACTTTGCGAGATTTTGTGCAAAAAGCGCTAATTGTTTGCAAAAATCCACCTATGTATTCGGCCTTCAGCCTTGTAGTAAAAGTTCTCAGCCTGCAGACCAGCATGGTAGTATTAAAACTATTATGTTCACATTCTTGAAATGTCTTTGAAAACATTCTTTAGCTGCATAAGTCGAATCAAAACCTTAAGGAACTGGATTAAAAGGAAGGAAAAGGTTTCAGGAAGCTGTCGATTGCTTGACTAAAAGTAGACATTAAAACGATATTATTTTAGGAATTTGGAAAATTTTATAGCATGATTGTTATCAAAGGCGTTAATCCTGTTCAGCCAAATTACAACATACGGTCACCAGACATAGAATAGTACCCGGTGGAAACAAATTTAATATATTCTACGTTCAAAAAACTGGTTTGTGGGTTGCTTATGTAGTGCAGACTTATAATTTCGTTACTTGTAGCGCCAATGTCTTTAAATTGAATCTCTTAGTGTCTTATTAGAACAACATTGAGAATGGACATGGTATGCTAGACTTTAACTATGGTCATGCATACGGAAATCAGTTAAGTAATTGAACAAACGTGTCGATTCTTACCATCGCATCAAGTAAGGTAATTGAAGTCTCGCTAGTAGCTTGAGTGCATTTAACCACGTTACGTTCCTATTCATAAGGAAGATGAAAGATCAAGTAGTAACGTTGACGTGTGCCAGCGGCACGAGTCAGGCGTGCCAATATTGCGAGTCTAATGTTGAGGAATGGCAGTAGCCGGTTTTGATGACCTAACGTTTAACATATTTGAATTTTTTCACCTGCTCTGAAGTTACGCAGTCTCGACCAGTCTGTTCGTTTCGATTACCATAAGGTATGCGATCGTCATTTGCTCCTTAGGCGGTGGAAGAAACAGGTGTTAGGTAATCGCTTGAATTTGTACGAATTTGATTAAGTATTCGACAGTCACATGGCAAATGGCATGTTGCGGTTGGTCAATATGAGAAGACGGTTTGGAGCTCATAAGGTATTCGTTGCACTTGTACTTGTGGTCGCTGTAGTAATGAAATGAGAGTACCAAGTGTACCTGTACTTCATTTCTTTGGAGTGTCTCACTCACATGTGCCGTGCGATACTTAATTTTGCTCTGAGGTGAATTGAGGTTAATTGCTATTCTCCTCTTTTTGTGACTGTATACAAAGTCTGAGGAGGAATGAACTACCGCAAGGTGGCAAAATTGGCTGGGTGTCAGATTTCGCATACTTGAAGGAAAATTCGCCGTGGCTTAACGTGCATTTCGCCGTCGTTAACAGTCAAATTATTTGTCGTAACGCAACCTTATGCGGCGTAGCGAGCACCTCACCTTCGTCATTAGACTACCGCGTTGGGGTAGTTTGTCTTTATGAAAATAGCTTTAATTAGTTTTTATTCTGTTTCAACAGGTGGATTGAATTACTTCGCGAATTCAATATGCAAGACGGGAGAAATCGTTGACTTTTTTTCTTCACAACTCGCCTGTGGGAACATCGAGCGCCTTAAAACGTTTGCACACCCATAAAGTAACATGAACAACATGGATTCCGAACTCAGGAAACGGAGTCGGAGCACGGCGGGAGGCTTTAAGCAGTGTGGGAAAACTTCTCGCCTGGGGCGATTTTCGAGTGTGAAATTATCTGAAGTGTTTTTGTTTTCGTTAATTGTAGTAATTAGTTGTGAAGTGAACGGTGTGGAAAGTGCGAGTGAATCCCGTGTAGTGTGTTACTATACCAACTGGTCGGCGTATCGTCAGGGTCCTGCAAAATTCCTGCCGGACAACATCAATCCTTATTTGTGCACTCATTTAATTTATGCCTTTGGCGGATTAACTTCGGATGCCGGCATCAAACCTTTTGATAAATACCAGGACGTGGACAAAGGAGGCTACATTAAATTCAACGGGTTGAAGGCATACAACAAGGCTTTGAAAACTTTGATCGCCATCGGTGGTTGGAACGAAGGATCGAGAAGATTCAGTGCACTGGTTGCAGATCCTGAAGCAAGAAAGAATTTCATCAAGCACTCGATACGATTCTTGAGACAGCACAACTTCGATGGATTGGATCTCGACTGGGAGTATCCAGCTGCAAGAGAAGGGGGAGAAGATCAAGACAAGCCTAATTATGCACAGTTTATCAAGGTGAAGCAGTTTTTTCCCTTTCTTCCATTTAATGATGCAATAAGCTTGGCCGTTTCAAGGATACTGGGTGGTTTAAAATCCTGTTAGAAGAATGGGAGACTGTCATTTAATGTATTGTGACTCAGTTTTATTGACATGCTTTAGCAGCCAGACTTCAGAGATGACGTCAGAGGTCTTTTTTTCGTTCTTCTTGTCTAAGTTATTGACATCAGCAATCTTCTTATTTTCAGGAATTGCGCGAGGCCTTTGACGACGAGAACAAAGCAACGGGCCGAAGTCGTCTGTTGCTAACCATCGCCGTACCTGCCGGTATTGATACAATCGATAAGGGGTTTGACATCCCGTCTATTAATAGGTATGTTGACACATTATAACAATAAGGTTATTCATTAAATCTGAGAACTAAGATATGCGGAACAGATTATATGCCGTAATGAAGTGGGGAATTATCATCTAGTGGTTTTTTGACAAGTGCTTAGGCAAGAAAAAAAGATATTAACGAGTTCTAAACCGTATTTGTTCTTGTTGGTGTTAACAGAGACGTGGATTTCTTCAACATCCTCACCTACGATTACCATGCGTCCACGGAGCCTTCAGCAAATCATCATGCTCCCCTCAAAGCCGTTGACGGCTATTCTGCCTATGATTACAAAAGTCAACTTAATATTGTAAGTCTTTTTTTCACATTCTGCAATCTTATAGATCATAAATATGGGTCAGTAAAGATAAATAGTGCGTTGTCCATTGTCAGCGAAGGCGTATGACAGTAGAGATCTTTCGATCTGAAGCTGAATAAAATGTGCAGTATGAACATACCAGACTTGTAACGTCAAGATGATTCATCAAAAGTGGCAAAGCCGAGGTGTGTCCACTGAGACAGAACATCGTAAGCAAAGGTAATTCATAAATCACGTTACTATTTTCACTTGTAGGAATACACGATTCAACATTACCTGAAGGAAGGCGCCGATGCTGAAAAGCTGGTGGTGGGAATCCCAACGTACGGAAGATCTTACACACTCTTTAACGCTGACAGTACAGATGTAGGCGCTCCAGCCTCCGGCCCTGGAACGAAAGGAAAATTTACAAAGGAAGCCGGATACCTGGCCTACTATGAGGTGAGACTCAGTTTCATGACACACTGCAATTATCGCAATTTCGTGCATTCTTAATCTTCACGTTTTCTCAGGCATTAAAGGGACAAGAAAGGAAAGTTTTGACTCAAGATCGGTCGATCTAGTCGTTGATGTCTTCGTTGTGAGCTGCTGAAGAGTAGGCGAGCAGTCCATGTGTACTTAAACTGTGATTTATTCCAAAATAGCGAGCGTGGGAATGAGGTACTTGAAGGGAAATTGCATGCTGCCACATATTCTGTGCAAACAATAGTCCATTTATTACGTGTTTCGCGTCTCACTCATCGATTTCGCTAAAAGTTACAAGTTGCTGTACTATTGAACTTTGGTCAAGATTGAGATCAAAGAAGGCAAGAGAAAGGAAGACTTGAGTTTGATGAAGAAGAGAAAATAATATCTGCTTATGAAAACTCGCCTTAATTAGATAATTATTGGAGTGTGATGGATTTGTACGTACAGAACACGGCATGAAGGCATGTAAAAGAAATTCTATTTGGTAGAACTAACGATGAGAAAGGGAGTCAAAGTTTTCTTTTCCACGCACTTAATATGCAGTGCATTGATTTTTACTCGCAATTTGCTCTTGGTGGTGTAAAATTGGAGCCAACTAACCAGTAAGCAACACCTGCGCCATGTGCTGCATTATAATTGGACTGAAACAATGGTAATCCAAAGCATCTAACTGGTGTTGTAATTTCAGCACTGGTGAACTTTGCCCTTTTCCTCACCATTTTTAGTGAAATAGCGTAAGGGAGACTGCATAGTAGGAATACTGTTATAGTGCAAACGTAAATTGAAAGAGCGGGAGGTCATAAAGTCTTGTGCCTCTGCACAACTCACCAGCGTGTCAAGGTTATTTAATTAAACAGCGTTAATAAGTGTTATTATTGCATATCTGGTTTATATCAGGATGATTTTGGACGTACTCGTTACCTGATTCTGTTCCTTGATTACTTTGAGGAGCAATAACCTTTGTTTTCGGTTCTAGTTGAAGCGATTAAATGTGAGATTAATTAATGCACGCGCTTGAATTACTCTAATGTTAGTTCAACTCAAAGATTTTGCGTAGTATGAGCACGAACTACCTCTTGAGCTTAATCTGGGCTTCAGATGGTAGAAGAGTCTTGGTTTTTGGCTTCTAATGATTATTGCTAATGTTTGCAGATTTGCGAGGGCGTGAAATCTGGTGAATGGAGGGTTGAAAATGACGACAGCGATTACCAGGGGCCACATGCAATTAATGGGAATCAATGGGTTGGGTATGACGACACGAGGATTGCGGCCATTAAGGTATCGTTTTGCAGATTAGTAAAACCGTGTTATGAAATGTGCTTGTTGGCTGGCACGAATTTTTCATTTGACAAAAAATGAGGGCCGATAATCAGTGCAAAATTACATGGTTGGTTATATCGTTCTCAGGCAAAGTATGTGCGTGAAAACAATCTGGGAGGAATCATGTTCTGGTCTGTTGATAACGATGACTTCCGAGGCTCTTGCCACGGGAAACCTTTCCCTCTCATCGAAGCAGCAAAACAAGCTTATTACCTGAACGAAAATGCTGCTACTGGCCGACCTGGTTCTAACCGTTTCTCTGTTAAAAATATCAGCAAGTCAAGTAACCGCAGAGTTACGACATCAAGACCGTCTACCACAACTGAGTCAAGCAGGAAGAAGAAAAACAAGCCGAAGCGACGCCGTCCCAAGACTCGTCCTACCACTACTACCACAACGACTTCAACCACGACTCCTGGCACCGTCAACCCTTTGAGCACGCCTGCACCACCTACAACCCCCGATCCTGGTGTGGATTTTGAGTGCAAGGACGAAGGATTCTTTCCTCATCCCAGAGAATGTAAAAAATATTTTTGGTGCCTTGACGCGCCGGGATTGGGACTTGTTGCACATCACTTCACTTGCCCTGCCGGCTTGTTCTTTAACAAACTGACGGATTCGTGTGATTATGCTCGTAATGTGCCTTGCAAACCCGGAGGGACGACTACTGCCACCACTACAACGACTTCAACCACCACCACTACAACGACGACTCCGAAACCCAGAACTACTACAACCGCTGCTCCTGAGGAAGAGGAGTACGAATATTATGACGAAGATGAAGAGGAGGAAGAAGAGCCACCGAAAACTACGCCAAAGCCTCAAAGATTCAAGCCAGCGTTGCAAGAAACCAACAGTGGAAAATCCGCCAAGGAAGTTAATGATATCAAGGACTTGCTAAGAATCATCAAGAGATTGGGAGGCGTGGAAGAACTTGAGAAGTATTTGGAAGAAAACCCTAGTGTGGCAAAAGCGGTGCAAGAATTCAAGGACGAAGAAGGAGATGAGGATGACGATGAAGATTCTCAAGCTCAGTCGTCCAAGAAAGTAACCCCACCCAGCAGATTTGTTCCGACACCTAATAGCAGCAGAGCTAAATTTCGTCCGGCAACTCTGAAATACACCAATATTCAGAGAACCAGGCCTACTGCAGCTCCTGCGAAGAAAAAAGAGGAGAAAATCTCTGTTGAAGAAGACGAATCCGAAGAGGAGGATGAGGGAACAATTGAGCGGAAACCAATAGTGTCAACTTTGTCAAGGTTTGGTAAAGCACGTGAGAATAAGGAGTATGTCACGTTGGCTCGGGAAAAGAAACCATCCAGTACCGAAACGTCTGTGGTCGTCAGATTCAGTGATGACGAGAAATTTCTTGTAAATGAGGACACAAAGAAAACTACGGATCGACCATACGTGACCATTAGCAGACCATATGCCAAAGTCAATGGAGCTTCACAAACGGAAGAAACTACAAGTCCAAATACGGCCAGTAATCGCTCAAGGTGCGTGCGTGCAGCGCAAATGCAACCGCATGCAAACCGCTTAAATGATTCTCTCTTGCAACTGCCTCTGTTTGTGCTTCTCGCAAGCATGAAAGTGTTGTTGAACGTGTGTAAAAGTGCACACATCTGTGTCATCCCATCGCACTTTCGTGCGGAATGATTTTTTCTTGGTCTAATTGTCTCGTTTATCGATCTATTTTAGATACATATCACTGGCTCGTCAACGACCATCCTTCCTGTCGTCCAAAAAGGAAAAGGAAGCAGAAAACGAAAATAAAGACAGCACTGCCGAAGAAGTTGATGAGGTAAGCTATTTGGTGCTTGTGTTTCTGCGGGAGTGGTTATAAAGTAGCTATGCATATTCCACCGAAGCGTGAACGGTGACCCTCAAAATTTCAAAAGCTTAACAAATTGAACAGTATTTCTCTCATTAGCAGCAGGACGAGAAACCGAAATCCGACGAGTCTGCCGCAGAGGAAGAAAGTGAAGAGGAATATGAGGATGAAGAAATTGCCACCCCGAAACCGTCTACTACGACTACCCAGAGAACGACCACATCAGTTTCTACCTCCGAGTCAACTTCAGTATCAACCACCAGGCCTAGACTGCGGATACCTACGCGTAAGACTCTCGGATTCACTCGAGCAAGGCCAAGTTCTACAACCATCGTCACAACTACGACTACCACAACCACTGCAAAACCTTCGGAAAGTGGTAGACGCTCAAGGGCTTTTGCCACCAGCAATCGTAGAAACCTGCTCGCTAATCGTCGTACAACAACTACCACAACTCCAGCTCCCGAGGTAGAGGATGATCAGGTTGACGAGACTGCGGAATGAAAGGTGATTTTGTGGATCCGAATTTTTGTTACTGTATGATAATTTCGGCTGCGCTTGGTTTTATAATGTAGTTAAATAGATTTTGACATTTTACACTGACGCAATGACATAAACACTCACTATAAACATCCTTTTCTTATACTATATTACAATCACAGCCATGCTTTCAGTGTGACTTTACCACAGCTTCCTTTCACATGGAATGTCTTGTGTATTCTGCTACTCTGAACAGATATAATTGAGAACGTACATAGATCGTTTGTCTACAAATCATAGACACTTGTAAATATCGTGACTCAAACTACCACACTAACTTATATTCAAAAGCATGATACAGCTACATTTCTTAAGCTGGACACAGCTAAGGCTAAACACCTAACATTTTTTTTACCGGCAGTCCGTAAGGAAACAATTTATAATTTTGTTTTTCTATATATGCTTAATACATTTCGCATGCGTCTATTAAATGTTTAAATTTGCTATATTCGATGTAAGAAACGGTGACAATGTCCGGCATGAAACAGTACAGCAAGAGCATGATCAAGATACAATATCCGTCTGCGCTGCGCGTTGAAAAGGACTTGACACAGTCACCAAGTGCAATGCCTAAATGTTCCAGATGACACGGGAAGGAGGCATAATTGAAGCAAATACTAAGAGATAACGGCATGATTATGGCGTGATTGCATGTTACCAATTACCAAGCCTTCTGATTCAATGCGCTTACAGTGAATAAGAAATCATTTGCTAGTTTGTAAATAGTAGCACCTGTAAATATAATGGCACGTTTCGCATGCGTCTGCGGTGCACCGGACTTACTAATTAACAAGATTGACCGACCGAACTAACAATCTCTCACCCATAGATATATCCAGGTAACGGATTTAATTAATCTAACCGATGCTGAAGCAGCCAAACGAAATTGATAACCTTTTTTGATAATCCTTACTTATGTTATCTGTTATTAATTCATTTTTTCTTGGTTTTTGCAACTCCGTACTACCACTGTACTTGAACTCAACTGACCAACATGTACACGTTGACCTGTACTGAAACGTTATTCCTCTGACCTGCTGTGCTACGGAACGCTTGATTTGCGGTCTACCACAGCCTGGCTCAACCCGTTGACGAATTCGTAACAAACCGGATCGTGCCAGTCTCATCAACAGCTAAAGGTCAAAGTATTATAAGAGCCACAAATACGTATAAAACGCCCGCTGACAACCAGAAGCCGGGGTAGACAAACATACAGTTCACAGCCAGAATACGTCACATCAGCAACTCCCTCTACAACAGAATACTATGTTCGCCCCAGACACCGGTACAGACAGAGGACAAGTACTACAACACTAGCTCCTGAAAGCAGCTTCGGCAATGACGATTACTTAAGCAGTACACGAGCTGTTTCATATAGTGAGGATTTCTACCCGAGCCAAAGGCTTCGACGACCTACCACCAGTTCAGACAGGTCTACCTCAACATTGGCCCCGTTAGATTCGGGTAAGAATTTCCAAACTGCAATCATCCGCCGACGCTCGAGAAGACCTGGTGTCGTGACAACCACAACACCGTACACAGCAAGTACTACCACAACAACTAGTACAACCACACCAAAGCCCTCGGTAACCATTACCCGGTATAGTCCTCAGTCGACGCCCCAGTTCGTGGACGAAGACAAGCCAGGAAGCCAAGACTATTATTACTATTATTACGAAGAGGACGATGATCCAACAGCTGCATCTCAGCATGTTCTTGTAGCTAACAGTAGTACTCCAAGAAGTGTTCTACAAAGCAACGAGGTTTTTACGGCTCGTGTTGTGACTCGAAATCAAAATCAGAACCAATTTGCAAGACGAAGTCTAGAGCTAGCTCCTGCAGTTAGCGCAGATTATCGAGGCAACCCTGCAGTATTTCCTCTCTCGGAGAAAATCAGGTTAGATAAATATGGAAACATTTTTTGCTTGGATAAGGGAATCTTCCCGCATCCAAAATCATGTACAAAGTACGTTCACTGCGTGGCGTCTGATAGCAAAGGTAATCATCATGAGGAAGGTGAAAATATACGTGGATGGGTTTATTATTGTCCAGAACTCTTGACGTTTGATCCTGTTGGAGGAATGTGCAACTGGCCTGGAAGTAATAGGAACGAACAAAGCTCTTGTACAGAATAGTATTTTAATTAATAAGTAATTTAAGCCTTTCCACTAGTATGCCTTACAACAGTCTACCAAACTGATACTTCCAGAAATGAATGCTGTAAATCTCTTACTTTTTGCACACTAATCTTAGTATATATATACTGTCCCATATGATGGAAGCCATGCAATCGTATTGTATCTAGTTAATCTGTTGCAGCATTATCGATGTCATGATGCCATTTGCAATATAATTTTCATGACGTCCCAGCGATCCTTTGTCAAAAAGTGTACAAAGCCTCATTTAATGTAAATGTATACAACATGATTTTTAATGATGCCTTTGTTTTTTTATTAATTTTACTAATTTCTATGTAACTACCAAAACCTCCACATGGAGTCTGTCCAGACTACATAAAAGGTATGATCATTTCATCCATCAATTGCACCATAGCATCACCAGCCATCCAGCAATAACGGCTAATCTACGTCCAAATTTTGTAAGCATTACAGCTTGCATTCAGTAACCGCACCGGTCTGCTTTGAGCAGTAAAGAGGAAGAAAATTGCTAGGCATTCCCATTTCCATCCAGCGGTATTTGTATGCAAATGAACCAATTTTTTGGCGGTTGAGAATACAATGCACTATGTACATACGTACACTTTAGCGTAGGAAAGAACATATAGGCCACCATGGGTCATGGCTGAGTGGAGCGAGCATGCATGAACTGGCACATCGCTGTTGGAAAACGTCGGAGCTCCGTTCCAGGTCCCATCGGAAGGTATCAGCAGTAGCGGTTGGAAGATTCTGCAGTTATCATTGTCAGCGTACTTGTTGAGGGAAGTGTAGTAAAAACCGATATTCAGGACAACCAAAGGCAGTAAAGCCACATTAAGTGTGTCTAAATTAATTTGGTAATCCCTTGAATCTGATTTTTTTAATTGTAATTGATAAATCTTTGTGTGTGCGTGTGTGTATGTGTGTGTGTGAGAGAGAGAGAGAGAGAAGTATTTTGCGTGGCTATCATCATCATCCACAGAGTTTTAATTGTAATCCTCTTTTTATTTCCAGAACATTCATCTTGTCAGGCGAAACTTTAGACTCCTCCAGCTTCCATCATGTCAGAATATTTGACAAATCTGCCGGAAGTCGAAGCCATTTCCAATGGAAATACTCTGTTCGCTGCCAATCTAACCAAGGTAAGTGAACCAATTCCGTCAATCTTATGCTAGGAAATGTCTTACTCTAAATTGCAAGTATCGCTATAGTTTATCTAAGCTTATTATAAAGTTTGTCAACCGCGACATACAATAAGCTCACGAGTCAAATTGAATTATTTGCATCCACAGGTAATACACACTCAGCACCCGGGAAATCTCATTTTCTCCCCATTTAGCATCGGTGTTGGTTTGGCCATGGCATATTTGGGTGCAGCTGAAAATACTAAATCACAGTTGGAGGCAGCGTGCCATTTCCCGAAAGATTTAGAATTGATGAAGAAGGGTTACGCGAAAGTACTCTCGTCGCTAAAGGTACAGTATTCACACAAAATATGGCGTAGTAATAGAAACAGTGTATGATGGGCTTGTAGTAGTAAAGACAAACGGGTTCGAACTAAAGCTAAGGGCGAATTCATCATGTGTTCAGTACTATTCAATCAATCTTGGAGAGATCAGGCTAATCAATTCATTCATTTGCTTCACAGAAGACGGACCAGGGATACCACTTGGCTGTTTCCAACAAATTGTATTTGAGCAATAAATTATTCATTAAGCCGGAATATGCAGCTGCCGTACAGTCTGCTTTTGGTATCGGCATGGAGCGAATCGATTTTTCTGCAAAAGAGGAAGCTGCAAAAGCTATCAATGAGTGGGTGGATAAAAATACGGGGAGCAAATTTAAAGATCTTATATCTCCACGTAAGAACTCAAATGAGTTTGTACGGCTGCGACTGCACCTTGCGGTTTTTTTATTAGAAATTATCATCGTATGCGGCTAGAATTTAAACATTTTCTTTGGCAATATTACAGATCTTCTGAGAGATAGAACAGGGATCGTTCTTGTAAACGCTATCTACTTCAAAAGCGCGTGGAACATTCAGTTCGACAAGGAAAGAACCACGAAGCTTCCTTTTTTTGTGAGTGATACGAAGATTGTTGACGTTGATATGATGCGAAATGAGTCAGAATTTCTTTTCTATGCCGAATTCAACGATCTACGAGCTACAGGTCTTCAGTTACTCTTTGAAGTAAGTTCCTTGACTGTATTCCAGCTAAATTTGATCAAAACTACCTTTTATGATGATAATCATGGGTATTCGTCTACCACATGACTTCCAGGGGGGTCGAATGAGCATGCTTGTTTATCTGCCTGATGCTGGGACAGAATTGAAGCAGTTGGAAGATAAATTGGTCGGCAAGCTACTAGATGATCTTCTTCCGCAGTTTAAGGACGATTACCTAGTACAAGTGTGGTTGCCGAGATTTAGAATCGAGAAGACGTACCGCAACCTGATTTATCTGTTCGAAAAGGTAATTGGGGCACGCTTATACTTACGTACTTTGGAATCTTAGAATGAAAGCAAGCATTAATTAATTCGAGAAAAAATTCTAGCTGGGAATTTACGACATGTTCAACCGGTCGAAAGCTGATTTCACCGGCATTCCCACTGGTAATTCACTAGTACAGCTTCAAGAGGATTTGTACACGCCTATATTTGTGCACACGGCATATATTGAAGTCAACGAAGAGGGCGCAGAGGCTGCTGCTGCTACTGGTAACCAAGCATCGTTAAGTTGGCATTAATCAAAAGTTGAATGCAATGAAATGACTTGATCGTGATTTTTCGATATCCAGACCGTAACATGTGTTGTATTATTACTGCTTTTAGAGGCGGATATGTGGATGGGCAGAGGGGGCCCGCCACCCAAAAAAGAATTCAAAGCTGATCGTCCCTTTTTGTATCAGATCGTAGATACACGTGCAAACATCATTCTGTTCTCTGGAGCTTGTGTGAATCCCAATATTTAAGCAGCAAAGGAGATTTGATTTGATTCGTATAGGCTCTTCTTTTACATTACATGACTTTACTTTACCCT
>VRMD01001654.1:0-16007 GCA_009872375.1 Sminthurides bifidus | reverse complement strand
GTTATTTTATGAGCACTACACTATTTCGCATTGACATCTACGTCTTCGTCTCTGATTTTCCGGTTCAAACTTTTCCCTAAATATTCCCTGAGATCGCATCTTTCTTAGCTATTTCACTAAAAATACAATTGTGACCAAATTCTCCTAGTTTTGCTAATCTCCCAAAACTCCTACTGAAACGCATAAAAACTTTTAGCAGCAAATAGCTGTCGGCTTTTCACGCTATGAGAAAATAGCCTGGTGGCAGCATAATCGCTACAGTCAACTTGTAGACAATTTCAGCACCTCTTCAGGTGCTGAAGACAAGATTTTTTCGTCTTGATCAACCTTGTTATTTTTGCTACAGCATGATCCCATGCTCGAACATCCAGCTACATGAAAAAATCAATTTGAGACATGCCGCAAATGGATTAATCACAAGTTTTCCCTTTAGATACGATCAAATTTCAAATATTCCTTCCTCTACCAGTTCAAACCGATTTGTTTTGCCTCTAAAACCAGAAAAATCTTGTTCACACAACTCACGACCTTATCAACAAGGAAATACTGGGCAAAAAAGTTGTGATACTTACATCCCCGCTCATTTTGTTTCTTCTTCTCCAAAACGTGAACTTCACCAAGAGATGCAATCGAGATCAACTCGTTCTTCCAACTGACTTCAGTCGTATGACCTGCAACAGAAAATCACACATGATTCTTGTAACTTTGCCAGAGAATCTTACCATCATTCCTAGCTTTGCACAAGTATGCTTCTAGGTTAAGGTGAAGGTGGCGAAAAAACCAGATTGAAATTCTATCCTACCAACAGCTTATTTGCACACTAGCTACATGTTAATGCTGCAGCTATCACTAATTTTAGCCGAGCACAACTCGGAGCCCTAAGCACGTGACATTGTCGCAGTGTTGATACTAAGCTGAAATCACGAGAGAAGCGGCTTTAGCTTCTTCCAAGACATCTGCAGGATGGAGGATCCTATTATACTTAGATTGATCAAACGCAGCTCATACAATCTTCGGAAACTAATGAATTTGTGAATGACTTTGAAGAGAATATCCAGATAAGCCGCTTATACTGCCGATATCTTCATCTACCCCTGGCTTAATATTACTGGTGTAGGCCTCTCACACAATCTTCGGAAGCTAATGAATTTGTGAATGACTTTGAAGAGAATATCCAGATAAGCCGCTTATACTGCCGATATCTTCATCTACCCCTGGCTTAATATTACTGGTGTAGGCCTGTCATATAAGCCTATCGTAATGTTTCTGATACTCATCGAAGGATATCTCCACTTAAATCTTGATAGTGCTGTTTACAATCAAGTACTGGGCAAAGGAACTGCCCTTTCTAGGACAAACACCTCAAGATTAGATGCATATCCAGTTCCGATAGCTACGAGGCTTGTATTTGATAAAAAGGAAGGTCACAGACTTACAATTTACCGTCCAAATTGAGAGATATCAGCATAAAACTACTATTTTCTACTATTACTACTGCTAGTTCCAGACGTATCAATGCCTTCGTATCAACACCAACTGGTGATGGAAAGCTCGTGACGGTGATGGTCTGAAGCTGAAAAGCTCTGTTTGCTAATTGTGTAAGCTGGCAATACCTAACTGGATTAGTTCAGAAAAAACGGCAACTCTAAAATGATGAACGGTTTTCACCTTGAATACTACCTGACAGTTACACGAGTTCCAGCTGTTGCTCCTGCCGGTTTTATGGTAAGATCACGTCTGACGAAACCAATGACATGAACCAATTCGCTAATCGCTAATCCTCACAACTACAGTTACATAAGTCAAACAAAGACTAGTTAATATCAACTCCGACCAAGTGCAAGCAATCAATGCCCGACCTTTAGACCGACTCATACCAGAAAGTCACAAGGTTTATAACTAGCCTGAATGCTAAAACTGCTAATTGTACACATTACACGCGCAATTAGGTACATTAACTTCAAGAAAGACAGAGAGAACGCAAAGCTTTTTGCATAAATTTATAGACCTGACGTTAATTTACACTACACTAGCTACAATTTTACAATTTTCTTCTCTTACCTGTAGATATGCAGACTAGACCACAGCTAGATGAAAATATCCCGGTAATTTGCAATTAAATTTGTGACACTAAAACATTAATTACGGTTTAACTACAATTCTCTTCCATGCAACGTGGTCTATGACTGCATGCCAAAATCATCAGCTAGATTTTCGCGATAGTACCGGCTTCACCAGGACAAAAACAATGCTTTTGATACGATCCGTTCCTCAGTATGCGCCTGGTGCATGGAATCCGTGCTGTCGTAGTCAGTTTCATTGTCCTCAGGTTCTCCGACGTTCTTAACCATAGACTCCAGTGCCATTATGCTCAGGTCCCTTCCAGCTTCTCTATTTTCTACAGTTAAATCGATTCTTGAAGTCTCTCTCTACAGGTGAATCAAGTGCCATCTCTTGTCCTGGAGAGCACATGTAAAAGTTATGCATTGCATTGGCAAGCTTAAAAGCCTAGAAGATTCAGAAAACGTTAATGCCAATAAAAGCCTCGATTCTAATTACCTGATGAATGTAGACGAATATGCCGAAGAAGTGGTGACTAGATAAAATCATGCCAAAATTCAGTTTTATTAATAGATCTTCAATGGTATACTTTCGGGACAGACGGACAGAAGAAGCTTTACCAATGTCATTTTGCACAATGTACTGGCGATGAAGCTTGCTATTAAAATTGCTGTTTTTCCATTAATTTCACCTTCAAATTGGAAAAAATTCCATCCGCATCTTTCATTCCTTGTACTGTTCTTTGGCATTCTTTCTTTTAAAATTTGCACATGGTTCTTTTCTCACGCCTTCTTCAGTTTCATAATTCAGTACGTAATTTGAAACCAAACCTTGTAATTTTGCATCACAGACACCCAAACACTACAACAAGGACTATTTATGCCCCAGACGTTACCTGCAAGCGTCAGCTATTTCATCACGGATGAAGCGGTTCGGAAAATTACAAGCGACAGGATAGAATTAGCTTTCACCCTTTAACTTTCCCCTTGATTTCTCGAGGGTCCACGTCCACGCGTAAAGACGCACTGATATGCATTGAACAGGACTCTACATTGTACCGACTGTATCTGTTCTCTCCTTCCTGTCACCGGCCCGAGATTCCTTACCCAAGCCACTCCATTCACTACAAGCTTGAGAAAGTAGCTCACAATCTCACACCTCGAAACTTTAAGTGAATTATTTCACTTACAGGTCTCAAACTCTATTACCTTTCACGAGCGAGAAGGAACATTCAACAAAAAAACTAGTCACAAAACCTGGAAAATGGAAAGCAATGAGCACATGTGCAGCAATGGGATGAAATCCAAAATCCCAGTTCAATATTTCTTGTCCCCGTTTTGTTTCAGGAAGCATTGGAGCCGAAAGAGTTTTCCTTTACTTTCATAAAAGTTTCGAGTGGCACTACCCCCTTTTAGATTCCCCTGTTCACTGATTGTCTTTTCCTCTTACCTCTTCCGGTGAGCTTGTTCATCTGTTCCTAAAATCTGGAACACTCTCTCATTTCCATTTGTTCGTCTTCTCACCTGAAGGGATGGAAGGCTGGAAACTACTTGGGCTTCAGTTCCTAATCATTCCCCTTTTGCATTTCTGTCAGCATGAAATAAGTTTACTGCAATGCAAACCCATCAAATTTTTTATCCTGCATTCATTCCTCTGTCCTTGGCAACGTACGGAGAGCGACGGTAGGATTGTAAAAGTGCAATCCTCCTTATTTATCTGCCAAGTTTCGCACATAATGCATCTGTGGAGAAGATACCAGACCCAGAAAGAAAATTCCCCCAAACGTTTTCCTACTCCAAGGAACTTGTTCGAATCTCTTGCCTCAATTTTGATTCTTGTGAAACTTTTCTCATTCTATTTGAGAATTAGAGAAAATAGAAAATTTAGTTTCCTCTTCCATGAGCATACGTGAATCCTTGCCATGTTATGAAAACTATTTTACACCAAACTAAAGAATCGCGAAAGTTGTTGAGAGAAAGAAGCGCATATTTTCCTCCCTCTCCTTCTTATTTCCACTCCACAGTAGTGCCCTAATGGGATTTCGTACATTTTGTAGTACATGTATGGCAACGTTTCGGTATTGCAGTTACAACAACACTTTTGTTTCATAAACGAATTACAAACCCTTACTCAAGTTGTGGAACGAGAGCTCCGACTTGTCACGCTTGGAAAGCCAGATTGTCTCTCCATTGCTCTTTAAGTGGTTTCTTATCTTGTTTTAGACGCTACTTGTTAATTTATGTTCATAAACACGCGTCAGATGAACAGCTTTTGGTCTAGAAGCACCCCACCCCATCCTTCAGTTAGATACATGCCGCTATTTTGAAAAAGTTGAAACGATCAGTAACAATGCTAGGCTCAGAGCCAACTTTGGTGGACTATGGCACAGACTGTGATTCTGTAACAGACCACTGTAATGGTGAAGTTCCTCTCCAGCCATTTCATTATGCTCAACATGTTCATTTTGGTTGTTGGAGAAAAAAGAGAAAAAGTTTGCGAATTTTCCCACGCTTTTATGAGTTGTAGTTGGATGGAGACAAGGATCTTTATTTGCAATAAAGGAATCAAGTCCCTTATTTTTCCAGTCTGGTGAAGTTGCTCAAATGTTCAAACAATTTGCTAAACTATCCCAACTTGAAGTTAAAAAGTATGCCATTTTACTCCGTTTACTTTCAGCTATTTCAGCTACTTGTTAAAGTTCAAGGGAAAATGAATACTTTTCTTTTCGCCGAGTGTGTGCTACACCAGTCTTGTTTTAACAAGTCACTTTATTTTTTCTAAATTGTTTCCATCTTCCGATAACGAAGTTACAAACTCGTTTATTTTTCCTACATGACTTTGTAATGTTGTCCTGACCTTGACCGAGGAACTCACTTCAGTTGCTGTCCTTGCCGTTAGCTGTTACTGTAATAAGAGATTGTTCAGTTAGACAAAGGATTTTCATTTTTGTAACTGTCAAGTTGTTAGCCTTGTGACATAAATTATGACTTTTATTTGTCAAACTGGACTTTTAAGCATGAGTCGTAGCTCTGCAAACTTATAGTCAGGGTAAAAATAGGAAGTTTCCAGGCTTTCACTTCTAATCTTCCGATTGCCGCCCTTAATTGCTCGTTTAAGAAGTTGAGACCAAGACAAGTAAAGCGGTAAGCTTCAAACGGCTCCGGGTGACTAGAAAGAGGTCAGGTCCATTCCTTTGATATTAAATTAATTCAAGAAGCGTGTCTTACTGAACCGATAAAGAAACTTGAATCTTTCACACCCCATGTATCAATCACACTCTCTTGTTGACAGACAGCACGATAATTTACCAGGTGCTTAAGCCACTAAACGCGGCTTCCCACCCTACGGGAGTATTCCATCTCCTCCGAACAGGTTTTGAGCGACACTGGATTTATAATTTACCGTTACTTGTTGCAGCTCAAGTGGCAATCGTCCCGTTGGCATTGCTGTGGCTTCTTCATCCAGATCCGCATCCCTCGCGAGAGATTTTCCGCGCTCATTCAATGTAAATGTTTAATATAGCGCGCAAGTTCTCCGAGAACACAAAATGAGCGTGAACACTGAAACTATTTCCAGTACTCGGTCTCCATGCCAAGGCTTCAAAGCGAATCAACTGGTGCCAAAAATCCAACCCAGCAGTGGAAATCGTGCAGTCTGCCTCTTTAGCTACAGGGACTTTCTCCACTTTGTTCTTTCTCGTTCTGGCGGTCGAGGCTTTCTCTCCGTGTGGCTGTCGCTATAAAATCAACTTTCTTGCCGAAATTCAGCAATCTGTGGGTCTAAAATCTTCACAAAACCACATACATCATCTTCACAGTTTCCTTTCCCTGATCAATTCTTCGGAACTGGCCCTGGTGCTCATCGAGACTCGAGTGGGGACGTCATCTTACCTCATTGCAATTTGGAGCAGGAGGAATTCTTCCGCGATTTCACCAAGTCAGCTCACATGAGTGCTGAGTAGCCGCTGCAGTTTCAATAATCTTCCGCACTATTAGTATTCTTTAGAGAGCCTTTGAGGGTGGATATTTCGGAGAAATTGGACTTGAACTGCTGGTGCTGAAAATAAAAGTGCTCATCGTCGCCACCAGCATCTCCGAATCGGATCCTTTTCGAGGGACGGCGGTTTAATGATTTTCATATAAATTTCATCCGTTTTATATAATAATCGTTTTGCGCCGATAGTCGAATCTTTACCTACCGGCTGAGGATTCAAGGCTGTGTGCCACGAGTGCTTTCACTTCACCTGCCTGCCGTCTGCTTGCGCTGCATATTTTGGTGAAAATTATTTCCCAGCCGTCTCCGACTACAAACGCCNCCGACTACAAACGCCATCACATTAAAGGAAGAAGGCTTCTTGAAACTTTCTCCATATCAGTGAATCCCGCACAAGTTGTTCAACTACCTCTGCTAGCACCACCATCTCATGAAGGCTGGACCACCTTTTACCAAGTGCTGTTGTAATCATCTCCGTTGTCAGCACCGCCACGCTTTTAATGGTCATGACTTGCATCTCCCCCAATTTAATATTCAAGAGTGAATACTAAACTCCCAGTTCCACATTCCTATTAACCTGTGCTTAAGCATGTTGTGCTCACCGCCCACTCTCTTACCGGAGACAAGGTCTTGTTTACTTAAACTCGCTCTTTGACTGGCGGAAATTAGCAGGACTGAACAGAGCTGAGTGCCATTGTCCAACACGAATTACAGTTCTAGCCTAGTGTTACTTCCTACCCGGCTGACTGCCATGACTAATTTCGTCAATTGAGCTTGTGTAACCAAGGAAATCATTTAGTTCAACCTGTAAACATGACAGGGCCAGTCATTTCCCAAAGGGTGGAAATCAGTTTGTGGACTCACCCTCCTCTTTGCAGCAGGTAAAATACTTTTTGAAAAGTTAAAAGTTTTATGGCACTTCCCCAGCCACAGATTATGACAGATTGAGATATCCGAGTTTGAAAAGATTGCGGAAAAGGAAAAGCTTCTTAAAGTACTCGCGTAATATGATACTTTCCACTTTGGGAGCAATCATAGATGATTCCCCCGCCTATAAATACAATGGGAGACGTATGAAACTTTCACCCGTGGGAATCGAGTATCTCAACTTCCCTAGTTTGTGGTACGAAGTTTCGCACATGTTGAGCATTTAGAATGTAACAGGATAGGATGATGAAGGGTGAGGGTACAGTTTACTTCCCAGGAGCCAAGGTAAAGTATTTTCACCAGTTGCAGAGATACATTAAAAGAAACGGTGTTAGCGGATGGCTCCCGTCTTAATTTTTATCTTCACCAACTTTCACAAGGGGTTCAATTAACTTCCGATCTTCTTCCGTAGTTACGAACTTGGCTGGAATCTATAAGCTACTCGTTATAGTATTAGCCCGGAAAAATAAATACGAGCATTTAATACAATCTCCAGCTGAGAAATTCTCAAGAGAAAGTTCCCACAATCACGCATTTGAATGAAGGAATTAAAAGGCCTTTTCTCATCCGTGAACAGAGATACGAAAGGAAGGCTGTAACAGGTTTGGATTTCCAGTAACCCTGGCCTTGACGGTTTAAAGGATACTTGTAGCATTATTTTCCCCATGTACAGTCCCTGTTGATGGTTAACGCCGTCTGAAACAGCTTTTATAACCGTGGATTTGTAGAGGAACTCACTGGAAACCTATTTGGAACTTGTGTCAGTCTGTGGTATAGCTATGGAATGGAGACGACTAGATTAAATGTTTTATTTACCTTGGATGATTTCCTTTATTGACGGATTATACGCTTTGTGGCCTTTGGTTCCCGGCAACGGAATGTAGGCAGGGCTCGGGATTCAGCTTGAGGGGATAAAACGTTATGCAAATTCTTTCCAACCTAAGGCAAGGAGAAGCCATCCGTGGCATGAACTTCCTGTTTATACGGATTGCGGACGATTTAATGGATTTGTTATTCATGAGAGAAATGAGAAAGATTGTTAATGCATGCCGTAAGCCGTAGTGTTGTCTATCGGTTACAAGTTTCTGTTTCTTCTCCTCTGTTGTATTTGTATTTAAAAGCGTGGGGTAGCATTGTATTCCTTTGTATTGAACGTAAAAGCTGCTGTGTGCCAACAACCAAGGGGTAATCTATGCTAATGAGTTGGAGTTGTCAAGTAGGACTTGATTATTTTCCGAACTGAGACCTACCCATACCGTAGGGCACGGTAGCTATGTAATCTGCTATTTGAGGTATTAGCAGTAATCCTACTGTCATTTACCTAAGGCTAGGTTCTGATGGATTAGGTTGCCATAGTAACAATGACCGCTATTTTGCAAAAGAGAGTTACAGGGAGCAAAGATATGTACTAGGCACATTACAGTTACGTGTTGTGAGCCAGGGTACAGGTCAAGCACTATGTACGTTACCTCATAACGGTAAATGATGAAGTGCAGAGACAGGTGAGTATGAAATACGCAAATGAGACCTTACAAAAGAAACAGCCACAAGCTGTTGAAAGATTACCTGGAAACTTTCACCTGTTTGGTACCCACCTACACCTCCTTCATTTAGAGATGAAGTTACCTGAACCGTTTCTTTGACTGTTTGTTTGTAGGGTGCACAGGAAAGGAAAACACAGGAATGCAGTTGCTCTCTCTGACTTTACGCTTGAATGTACACTCATGCATTGATTTAAATGCTAGAATGTTTTCGACACAAGTTTTGTATTCTTGTTGCCTGGTGAAAGTTGTGTTTTCGAAGAGTTTACTGCCTCTCTCGTCGCCATTCTCGCAGTTGTCATTGAGCACTAGCACAAAACTAGCATAAATCAACTCCTCCTTAAGCCTTTAAGACTCGGGTAACAAAAGTTGGTTCGAGTTGTTTTAAATTCATATGCTTCGGCTGTAATTGGATTGACGGAGTTCAAAGGAGATACTAGCGTCTATTAACCGTTTAATTTAAGACTTGAAAGAGTTATTGGATCTGCCAAGTAACTTGAGCTCCTCCTATCAGCTTAGATTTCACAATTCCTTGCTACAAGAGCAAAAGCAGAGCTTTACAGTCGAATTGAGTGTACTATGGGTAATTCTTGAGAATGATTTCCAAGCCTGTTGTTTTTCCCATCTGAAATTATGACTACATTTCCCAAACTTTAGATTAGTCAAGTGGTGCAAGTTGCACGAAAAGGGCATCAACTTTTTCCCGTTCTGGTCCGCTGCCAGCTCTGTACACAGTTTCCATCCAAGTGTTTTCAAGTGAAAGCAACGTTTATTGTCCATGCACAAAATAAGTTCGCATGCCGAACGCTGGCAGCTTGGAGAGGAAACGCAGAGTTGCATGCTTTGAGACTTTCTCTGTACTTTCTCCGACTTGTGTTTCGTGCTCACAGCATTGTTTATAAAATCATGGGGTACTCCACAAGTTACCTGCGTGTTCGCCTCCGCTGCTCAAAGCACTCAAAGTAGGATGAAAAATACGTTTTTATATGAATTGGTTTTATAAACGTGGTCTGCTCTGGATTTCTGCCGGTGCACAACTCCGCATACCTTCACTTTGAGGTAGAATTTCAGGGCGTATGTACGTAGTAAACGATGTTAAGAACATGGTGAAAGTTTTCTCCGAAGCGAGGAACACGAGCTAACCACAAGAGAGGATGTTTTTTCCATAACACAATGCCTATTTGACTTGGGAAAGTGAAAGTGGGAGAGAAAAGTTAAAATACAGACGCATATATGAAAGATGCTCATTTTGCTCCTCCACTTTTATCATCATGTAGCCAGCTTAGCAAGTTGTCATTTAGCCAGTGAAGAATGTCTTAGGGCGAGTAACTATATTGTTATTCAAAACTATTTTCTCCTCTCAATTCCGCCTACCCGCAACCAGTAGTAGCATCCTTTACATGGAAACTGAAGGCTTCAATGTTACGTGACTGCCACGTAACTGCATGAGGGAAAGCTACGTTTCTCTCAGCTTCAGTAGCGGCTTTCACCCCCTCCCCACTCATCTTGCTCGTGGTCTTGCTGAAATCTCAAGCCTGGTTGAGAATTGTGTATTCAAAAACTTGTAGTGGGCACACAAAAGGTGCTGAGTCAGAGGCAACATGATCATCATTCTTCATCGCATCCTCTCAGTTTCATGAAACTTAGTTTCCCGTGTATTACTGGTTAGTCAAGTGTGTATAGCGCTCTTCCATTTCCTCCTGCTTTTTTCTTCCCGAATTCTCCTTCCTGGTCGTCTTCTCGCTTGAGTAAGCGACATGGAGAATTTAAATTCTCAAGATAGGAGTCGACTAAATTTTAACTGGAAGAATATGATGCGTACTCAGCTCCCCGGCTTCCTTTCACACCTTGGAAGGCTGGAGTCTTCTGGGCTTGAGTGTGGAGATGCAAGCTTTCAATTTCTGTTGGCTCATTTCCTCAAGTTTGAAAAGCATTGTCAGATAAGGAATTTCAATACAGAAACTGATGGGAAGGGGAAATGGAATATTTACATATGTCATGAGCCCTTCGCTCGCACTTATGTCCCGTGCTGGATCTCAACTTCCCATGCTGGAGCAACGTTCAAGATCAATGAAGTATGGAATGGGGATGGGAAAAAGTCAGTTGTGTTTTCAAAATTCCTTCTGGTGAATTTCTCAGCTTTTCCGTCCTTTCTACATGCAAGTAGCATTGACTTATCCCAGAGTCTACAGCTGCTGTGACACGGAAAGCCTGCTCGTCATGTGGGATTGTGTGACTTTTACGGAGTAATTTTCCCTAAGTGATATTTCATGATTGGAACTCGTGGCAAGTTCCCGTAATACATGTGTTTCATCTTGGCGAGATTTGGGATGGATTTCACGCAATTGGTCCAGAGGCTGAAACGAAACATTACGTCAGTTGTCAAAATGTGTGAAAGTAATCCTGCTGATGTGTTATCATTTTGCATGACAAAAGAGGCGGTTCAGATGGTAAAGAGGCGGTTCAGATGGTTATGTACGGAACACAATGGGTATTTAGCTGAACATTGGATTGGCGTGGGGCTCGATGGTAAAAATAGCAACAACCGATAGATAAAGAAGGATGTCTTAAAATATTAAGCTTGATCCTGGCGTTTCCATGGCAACGCATGAATTTTAATTTTTGGAAGACACGTTGGCAGAATAGTTGCCTTGAAAGAAGAAGGGACCTGGACTTGAGAGAAGGGCCCTGGGCCAACGCACCGAAGGCTTGTGGGCGAAGAGACGTGTTTCACAGAGTTGCTGCCTACTCCCTCAATTTAAGTAAAATTAGCATTTAAGAATTAAATTAGTAGATGTGATTTCAAGAGAGAGAGAGAGGAAGTTGGAGAGCTGGAGAAGCCTGACTATTGGAGGAAGTCGGAGCGTTGGCTCTGTCACATGGAGACCTTTTACGACTGTAGTTTGAGAAGGAGTTTTAGCAATGAAATTGTTTCTGTTTCTGTCTGTCGTATTTAGCCGTGTAGAAAATTGAGTCACAAAGTTAGCCAACTCATGAATCTTAGGTAATTTAGTGCGGAAAAGAAAACTAATTTCCCTCGCGGTAATTTCCATCTTGTTTCTGTCTGTCAGCTGCTCACTCATTTGCACAAGTTGGTATTGCTGTGGTGCGTTTAAAATTAAAACAAGGCTTTGTCTACAAGGTTGATTGTGCTGAGGAGTATTTTGGGTAATTGAATTTTCAAGCACCTTGCCATAGGTTTCGATGGTACGAATTCTAGTAACAAACTTCCTGTTTCCAGTGTAACTGGAGCGTAGCACTGTATTTTTGTAACGGTATGATTGTAACGTAGCACTGTTTTTTTGTAACGGTACTGTTCCTGTAAAACCACGACTGATTCACAGGTGCGTTCTGCGTTCACGTCTCAATCTTGGTGAGAAAGTAGTACGAGGGGTCACTCAGTAAACAGGTCGCATGCAACCGGAGAGAAGGTATAGGTAAAGGCGGTGTGCCCCAGGGGAGGATCCTGGGCAATTTCGGTCCTTGTGATCATTGCAAAGATTTCGATCGCAAGTTGTGCATTGAATTCCTCATGCTATTCTCCTCACGTCAGCTATTAAAATCACACGTTTGACTCGACCACTCAATCTTGAGACCAAGACTAGCCTTACGTTAGGTCCGGCCGCTCTCGTCAGTCACGTAAAGCAAACGTGTGTCCAGTTCCAGTAGTCCTGTGTTTTCGCAACCTTGTAGTCACGACTTGGCGTTTATGCTTGAGAAAAAAAACGGGTGAGATGATACGGGATGGAATTGCTTTTGACCATTAGTTTTGCCGGGCTTGACCGGTGAGGCGTGACGCCATATGCCGGAGTCAGAATTCAGCTCCGTCAGTGAGGGAGTTCTGGGAACCAATTGGCCGGAACGTGGGCCTGTTATTGAGCCTTGAGAAGGTGGTTTCTCCCTGTACGTGTACAACGTTTGTCTTTGTCCGAAACATTAATCAGGAATTGTCTAAGTTGTACGTCTTTACTATTTCATTTCAGTCGCAGCCTGGCATCACCCCGGGTCGGACTTTTACCCTAGTCGACGTCTTTATTACAAAAACCCGAGGAACGTTCCCACAGAGTACTGCCCCCGAGACGACACTCAGGCTGAATTGTCAAGGACGCCAGTGTCTGAGGAAATGCACGTCCGACGAAGATTGCAAGAGTAAACGGAAGCGCTGCCTATGTGACGGAGCTTGTGGACTGAGCTGTATCAAACCAGGTGAGCTTTAATTAACCTGCATGAGATCTTCGAGGTTAAAAATAGCTTTAAACAGCACCTGATGAAGGCAATGGCGACAATTGTCGCGAACTGTACCACCAGTACTTGTTCAATATGACTTGTCTTTCCCATTCCGATCCTGTCGTCATAGACAAGTTTTAAAACTAATGCGGAGTTCTCCCAGGAATTCAGGATTAATAAATCCGACTTTGGATTGAGAGAACACGCAAGTGACTGCAGAGGAAGAATGATAAGGTCCAGACTTCCGCATGATTGTGCATATGCAGACAAATGTTAAAATAGGAATCTGAAGATACCTATTTATGATTGGCTGCGTGGGTGTAGGAGGAAACTGAAATCGTGGAATAGTCACACAGAAACAGGAACAGGACAAAGAATCAGTTGTACTACATACTGTACAGAAACGACAAGTTTTCACTAGCAGCCACCACCGCCATATTGGCTGACGACGGAAGGTGGATTTACCGTTATCTACTCGGTGTGAGCTTGAAAGTCTCTTTGAGCTTAGCCATGAGCCACGATGCAGTTGGACTTGGTCTAGCCCGGCCTCGTTTGTCATTCTGTGGGCTATTCATACTTTGACTACTGTGTTTTATAGGAATTTCAAGCCCCGCTTAAATTTATTGCTGGTCGCCAAGTTCTGCTTTATCATTTCCATTTTCTCATTTATTGCCAGCGACCGACCTTCGGTAAGCAGGCCGGCAAATAGCCAGGGAATGGTGGCATTCCTCTTGACCCGCATTCACAGCATTCACGGCTCAAATAAACAGATTCAGATTCATTCTTCCCACTAAGCCCTATGAATTCATCCCGGATTCCGGGATTAGCTTCATATGTAACTCCTGTCCTTTCACTGCAGTCTTGCTTTCACTGCCACTTTCATTATTCTCAGCTCCGGAGAGAGATTTCCTCCACATCTCTTGCTTCGCAGCCCAGCCAGCTGTGGTTAGTCGCAGTTCCTTTGAGCCAAGTCTGTCTTTTTGGTGATTTTGCCGTACTGGAGTCAATCTCCAGTGAGGAGAGAGATGCTGAAGTTAGGCACAATCTGCTGGAACAAGGGACTGGGCCGGTCTGTGAATGCATCATTGGTTTGATTTCATTCCCCCTGTGGAAAAGAGCACAAGTTGCTTAAAATTGTCAACGGATGATTTCATCTAGCCTATGTTTCCTCCCGTTTTAATGTAAGCCTTCAACTGTTGACTGTGTTGGCAAATCCAACGGTAAAAACAACTGACTTGCACATGAACTGACGAAAGACGGTCTTGTATCAACTCGCGATTTCATGAAAGATTCCCATAGGAAAAAGTTACACCAACAACTTGGCTATACATTGTATCTGTAACAGAAGCAAAAGAAAAATTGGCTATCAGTTACTAATTATTCATAAAACACTGCCGTTCAGTTACAGACTGTCTAGCCATAAATTCCATACTTTGAAATTTGATTGGCTGAAAGTCTACTTCCGTTACAGATGAAAATTTGCCATCATCTTGCCATTTCATGCCTGCATTATTTTCACTCAACTTTGCTGATCATCGCGCCAGTCTTTGATCATTCACGTCTGGCACTTGAAACTTGGAATCTTTTGAAGTTGAACAGCAGCATTTTCAAATTCCAAGTCTGTGGCCCAGTTTTCACGCAATGTTTACCCGTCCAGCCTCCCTTACACTGTTCTGGACGAGTGGCGAAACTTAATGGCATATGGAAATGTCACGTTCGGAAAACTTTTACAACAACTTTCATTGGTATTCTGGTTACGTTCCAATGTTTCAGCATACCGCTAAGACACCCCCTCCCCTCCCCCTCCTTTGAAGCTTGTGAACAAGAGCTAAAGAAGTGTGTGCGATGCAAACTATGTCAAAGTTATGGAAGAGACGGACGATATTCTATGACTTTCCATTCTTCTCAACTTTTAGACCAAGTAAATTTTGCTAATAGTTTTATAAAAGCTTATTTTACCTCCACCAAGGGCTTAAGGAGGGAGGAAATCTGAATTGCTTAAACAGAGTCATTTACAAGCTGTGGCGATCGTACCAAACTTTTCCCATTATTTCTTGTCACAGTTTCAAAAGCATGAGGGTGGTTTGAAAAATCTTGGTTTCTTCTATTAACTTTCGTACATAAAGACCCCAAAGAGGAGGCCAGTCCTGCAGTCTGTTAAAGTTCCCGCTGGGTCTTGGTGTTGACATCTTGGTTAGAGGAATCTGAGCTTGGTGACCAGGCAAGTGTTCCTTAATATCCACCGACACGTTGCTCTACTCATGCTAATACGGAGCGAGCCGTGTAAATGACAGAGGGTTGCTGTCAAGTCAAAATGGCGAAGCCCTGGAACTTTCTTTGCCCAATTTTCTAAGATAAAATCCATATGTGCTAGTAAATAGCCCGACAAGACTTTACTTCCGGTCAAGTCAACTCTTGGATTTTAACATTTATGACGTTGGTTTTTGATAAGTGTCAAGTTTTGAAAAATTTCTGACGACATATCAACAGTTATGAAGTTTGTTTCGTGTCGTAACAGAAGGGAAGATAAATTGTCGATTATTTTCTTGAAGATTCGAGAAAAACTACCGTCTTCAGATTGCAGACAAAGGAACTAAAATAGATCACGTTAGTCCACTTAAGTCGAAACACTCCAGGCAGTTAGGACTTGGAAGCGGGAGAAAGACAGCTGAGATTGCCTATCTCCGAGTTATGGAATAAGAGGATTTTCATTCTACTGCATGTGAACGACTGGGAAACTTGAAGGGAGAAAGGAGGACTGAATGGGAAGAAATGGCAACTTCTTGTTCATCATCTGGTACATTTAACGGCAAACTTTTGTACACAAAGCTGTAAAAGTTCCGTTTAAGAGGCACCTTCAATCCTTGTTTTCCCATTTTAGTTTCAAGATGTTTGGATTTTCTTTGAAAAAAACTCTCGTTCTATCCTTTCCGCCTCGTCTTCTAAGTATTGTTTACTTGAGCGGAATTCGGTGGCTTAAAATTGCTTCTTGCCTGGATCCCATGGATTATGATCGGGACTGAGACAGAGCCTTTTATTCCTAACTCACAGTGTCATAGTTTCGTTTACTTTTCTATATACCTAGTGTTTGTTTATTGGTTGTTATTTTCCACAATCAGGGATTCGTTGCCATGACTACCGTTCCGACCAACCTCTCTAGGAATTACAAGATTTGATCATCTTTGTCGCTGTAGCAAAGTCTGAGAATTGTAGCACAAAGAAGATGCGCCTGTTTTAAAGAATTTTCACTACTTTCCT
>VRMD01001653.1:0-16009 GCA_009872375.1 Sminthurides bifidus | reverse complement strand
GCGCTCCAGGCGTTAGATACGCTCAAACCAGCGGATGTGACGGTGGTCAAGAGCATGAAGAACCCTCCAGCAGCGGTGGGTACACAATACGGAATTGCATTTCATAGACTACCTTTGAATACGACGTTTTTGTGTTATAATGCTGTTCATGTTGTAGATCAAAATGGTCCTGGAAGCCATATGCATTATGCGAGGCATCAAATGCGACAGAAAAACAGATCAAAATGGCCGCCAATACGAGGACTACTGGGGACCCTCAATGAAAATGCTCGGCGATCTCAAGTTTCTTGAAGGCTTAAAGGAGTACGACAAGGACAACGTGCAACCCTCCATCATGAAGAAAATCCGCGAAAAGTTCATCAAGAACCCTGATTTTGAGCCTAGCGTCATCCGAAACGTTTCCACAGCATGTGAAGGCTTATGCAAATGGGTCAAAGCCATGGAAGTGTACGACCGTGTCATAAAAATCGTCGAACCAAAGAAACTCAAGCTTTTAGAGGCAGAAGGCGAACTGCAAGCTCAGATGGATAAACTAAACGAGAAACGTGCTCAACTCCAAACTGTTACGGACAAACTCCAAGGACTTAATGACGAGTACGCTGCAATGAACAAAAAGAAACGTGACCTGGAGGAAAATATTGACTTGTGTTCTCAAAAACTGGAACGGGCTGAAAAGCTTATTGCAGGTCTCAGTGGAGAAAAGCAAAGGTGGGGTGAGGGAGCAGAAATGTTGAGCCGTCGCTTACACAATATTTTGGGTGATGTTTTAATATCGGCAGCCGTGGTGTCGTACTTGGGACCTTACACGGTGGACTATAGGCAAGAATGCTTTGTTCAATGGCAATCGCTCTGTGCCCAGCAAGAAATCCCTTGTTCCGAAACGTTTTCCCTTAGTGCCACCCTCGGCGACCCGGTTAAAATTCGGAATTGGAATCTGGCCGGACTGCCGGTCGATTCTTTTTCCATTGATAATGCCATCATAGTGAATAATTCCAGACGGTGGGCACTAATGATTGATCCGCAGGCGCAAGCGAGCAAGTGGGTTAGAACGATGGAGCAGCAGAATAATTTGAGTGTTACTAAACTCAGTGATCCGAAGTATTTGAGAGCAGTAGAAACAGCAGTTCAGCTGGGCCATCCGCTTCTGATTGATAATTTGTCTGAGGAGATCGATCCTGCCTTAGAGACAGTGCTCTTGAAGCAGGTATTCCGGCAAGGGCCTCAAGTTTTTATCAAGATTGGTGAGAATGTCGTTGAGTATAATGAAAATTTCAGGTAAGTTTAGAAGTAGGTCAAGGAAGAACTAGAGACGATTCAATCCAGTTTTGGAGGAGTTGATTTTTTGGTCTGTCCGCAGGTTGTACCTGATTACGAGGTTGCGGAACCCTCATTACCTACCAGAAACAGGTCAGCTAAATTCTTACGCTGCCCGAAGCAATCATCGAAGCTTTATAATGTAAAGAACAGTACAATGCAATAATTCATTAATAATTTTTGAATTCAAAGCCGTGAAGGTAACGTTACTCAACTTCATGATCACCCCAATGGGTTTACAAGACCAGCTATTGGGCATCGTAGCAGCACGAGAAAACCCCTCATTGGAAGAACAGAAGAACAAACTCGTGGTAGAGGGCGTGAACAACAAGAACCTTCTGAAAGAAATCGAAGACAAAATCCTGAAGGTTCTCTCTTCCTCTAAAGGAAACATCCTCGAAGATGAATCTGGCATTCAGATTCTATCATCCTCAAAAGAACTTTCTGAAGAGATTATCGCCAAACAGACAGTGGCAGCAGTAACTGAGAAACAGATAGACCAAACCCGGAACTTGTACCGCCCAGTGGCAATTCACTCCTCGACATTGTTTTTCTGCATCTCAGAATTGGCAAACATCGATCCAATGTATCAATACTCCTTGAACTGGTTCGTCAATCTGTATAAAATCTCCATAAGAAGTAGCAAGCCTTCCAAGGATTTAGCCACAAGAATCCAGTACCTGAACGATTATTTCACTTCCTCCATTTATCGAAACATCTGCCGGAGCGTTTTTCCAAAAGGATAGATTGGTCTTCCCGTTTGTACTGTGCGCAGCCTTGATGCGGTCTAAGGGTTCGTTTCGAAATGACCTTTGGAATTTCATTCTCACGGGAGGGGTCATGCTAGAGAATCCGTACGAGAACCCTGCTCCGAGTTGGCTCATGGACAAGAGTTGGTCTGAAATGACTCGACTGTCTGCCCTGGAAGGTATGACAATATGATTTTATTCCTTTCCTAAGCTAGAAATCTTTTACAATTTCATCAAATGATTTATGTGTTGATCCACGCTTTCCTTTAAACCCAGGGTTTGAAGGACTACGAGAATGCGTGACCTCAAACCCCTCGGCATGGAAAGAGATTTACTTGTCCAACAAGCCTTACTCGACACCACTTCCTGCTCCGTGGACAGACTGCAAAGGCTTGGAACGCCTGGCCATTTTACGATGCCTTCGACCAGATCAACTGGTTCCCTGCATTCGAAAATTTATTGTTGAGAACTTGGGCAAGGAGTTCATCGAGCAGCCAGTTTTTGATCTAGCATCTTCTTACGCTGACTCATCTCCGTCTATACCATTGATTTTCTTGCTGAGTTCTGGCTCGGACCCGATGGCCGATTTACTCAAGTTTGCTACCTTGAAGGGCATTACGGACTCGCAGTTGGATACCATCTCCCTAGGACAGGGTCAAGGGCCTGTGGCAGAAAAACTCATTGAGGAGGGAGTCTTGGAAGGGGGTTGGGTGGTTCTGCAAAATTGCCACCTGGCGACGAGCTGGATGCCAACGTTGGAAATGTTATGCCAGGACCTAATCACGAAACCCAGTGCCAACAAGACCTTTAGACTGTGGTTGACTTCATATCCCTCAGCAGAGTTCCCCATCACGGTTCTGCAAAACGGTATCAAGCTGACCAATGAACCGCCTCAGGGCCTGAGGTCGCATTTACTGCGAAGCTATCACAGTGAACCGATTGCTGATACTGGATTTTACGAGTCTGTGTCGAATGCCAATGGTGAGAACTGGCACAAGATGATATTTGGACTGTGCTTTTTTCATGCTGTGGTGCAAGAGCGAAGGAAGTACGGTCCACTTGGATGGAACATTCCTTACGAGTTCAACGAGTCGGACCTAAGAATAAGCTTGTTTCAGCTACAAATGTTTTTGCAAGATTACGACAACGTGCCGTTAGACGCCCTGACGTATTTGACTGGGGAGTGCAATTACGGCGGGCGAGTGACAGATGATAAGGACCGGAGGTTGCTCATGTCTCTGCTGTCGTCATTTTACACGGAGAAAGTCCTACAGAACAAGATGTAAGCTGCTAAGCTCATCTAAGCTACTACAAAATTTTTTTAACTACGATCAGAACTACACATTTGTTCACGTGGCTTTTCACAGGTGTGCCATTTCTCCTTGTGGCAAGTACTTTCTCCCTGACGATCTCAGCTGGTCTACCTGTGTAGAAAGCATTCGCCTGATCTCTCATGAACCGAGTCCCGAAGTCTTTGGTCTGCATACGAACGCTAACATCGCCAAAGGGAACCAGGAGGCCTCATATGTAAGTCCTCTCAAGCCCTTAAGGACACATTATAACTTTCAGCAACCACAAAACATGGTTAAACCGGTAATTTAACTCTGAACTTTTGCCACTACGTTTTCAGCTGCTGAATCGAGCCTTGATGACCCAGTCCGGTTCACATGCAGAGGCACGTGGTGACCAGAGTGCCAGCTTCGTGGTAGAGGTCGCTCAAGACATTCTCAATAAGATGCCGGAGGAGTATGATATGCAAGACGTAGAGGAGAAGTACCCCGTCGACTACATGAATTCAATGAACACTGTTCTACGTCAGGAGCTTATTCGATTTAATCGCTTGCTGAGAGTCGTGAGAGGGTCCTTGGTGAACGTTCAAAAGGCCATTCAAGGGACCGTAGTCATGTCTCCCGAGCTGGATGAAATCTTTGGTAGCATTTTGGTGGGGAAAATTCCTGCCGCTTGGGCGACTAGGTCCTACCCTTCCTTGAAGCCGCTTGGAGGTTATGTGGCGGATCTTCTCGAAAGGTAGTACGTCTATGCAAAGAAGATCACAATGTACTGGTCTATATTTCCAGTAGGATTATTTTTATCCGAGTCAAGAGATGCATTAAGTGTCAAATATGTAATATTTCAGGCTCCAATTCTTTCAAGACTGGATCGACCATGGAGCTCCTGAGGTTTTCTGGCTATCAGGCTTTTACTTTACTCAGTCGTTTCTCACCGGTATCACGCAAAACTATGCTCGACGTTTTTAAAATCCCTATTGATGACCTAGGCTTTGATTTCACCGTTACACAGATGGATCAGAAACCAGTCGAAAATAATACGAAGACTGATGAGAGCACTACTGAGGTACATATCTGTCGATTGAACACGAGATCTAGTTGACTGTCGATGCTGTCCTGAATTTTTCGATTCGATTTGAAAAAGTGGCTGCGTTGATGCACATCGTTTACTTTAACTTTGAATGCTGCTGGATAATGCCTTTCTGGAAATAAGGATGACGTCATGGTAAAGGTTGGTGGCTTTCACAAACAAATCCAATTCAAAATTCAAAGGCTCCCATTAAGACTTGCCAAATAATGCCGCCATGAATTACACATGTCCATATGTATGTATTTACCAAGGGTTTCCAGTGAAGGCTTACTGAAAGTTTATAAATGGGGGGGGGGGCTATTGATTTCCAGGGAATTTACCTAGAGGGTGCCCGCTGGGATAGAAAGAAATTCCAAATGGCGGAATCGAAACCAAATATTTTGTACGATAAATTGCCTATTATACTTTTCAAGCCTGGCCTAAGAGTGAGTTAGTGAATCATCTAAAGTACATTCATAGAAGAAAACCAAATTTTGAAATTTTCACTGACGGTAGACATGCAGCCTGGCTCAAAATTAACATGACTTTTTGTTTCGTTCAGGCTTCCTTTCCTGAGTACACTGCCTATGACTCGCCAGTGTACAAAACAACGGAACGGCAAGGAACCCTTTCTACCACAGGTCATTCCACAAACTTCGTAATGTACCTCAAGCTGCGGACGAATGTGTCACAAAAGCATTGGATTGATCGAGGAGTCGCATGTATTTGTCAATTAGACAATTAGACCTGGCTGTTCTCTTACGTTGTAAATTAGAACAGAATTTGTTCTATCTCTGCGTTTTTTCATTATTATAACTATCCCCTTAGCTCTCGTTATGTCATGTTCTTTTTTTCTACACGTGTACACTCCATCCCAGGGCGCAGGATTAATTGGTACTAGATTTTTGTAGATTCACATTTCACATAGTATCCTAGACACTTGATGGTGTATGGTCCTGAAGCTATATGAGCAGAACGTGTACATGCAGACAGACACCATTAGTTGAGATATAACTTTCAGTGTTTCAATTGAATTTATGGTAAATATTATGCCTTTTGTGAGCATTCATGGATACGCACGGGAATAATTCAGTAGCTTCACTCATTACCTTTTAACATTGTTATTGATTCACTGAAGTAAAAGTCCAGGAAGTTTTACACATAGTTGTTGAGGGAAAAGCGATTTCCCTGTTGTGCTGAGTCAAGCGTTTCCGGCCGCTATATCCGCTCTACCTGGTGATCGCGACTGAATTTACACGTATCAGCTCTTATTGAAAATCTTTGTTCTATGTTCAGTCAACGTTGAAGTCAGTCAGATTACAGTAGAGAAAGTAAATTTGAGTTCAAGTAGCAAAAATCAGACACGATCCTGACGTGCATTATGCTCCTGGTGGATTGGATACGCCAAACTCATGTGAATCTGCAAAGGTGCCAATGAAGAGAGAAAACTTGGAGGATGAGGAAAGCTAGCAAAAAATATGACAGTAAGGTTGCAGCAATGGGGTTACCCCGTCAATTTAACACTTGATGAGAACTATAACTAGCCGCAGCAACTTGCTAGATTGCGAAAAACTTGAGCATTTCATTTCAAGGTCACTTTATCAAAAGCTATGTAGGGCTGATTGCCGGGGTGTATTCAAAACTCGAGTGTTTTGCGAAAACATCTGACCTAATGAATCAGTTCCCTGTTGTGTGTCTGAACATTCAGACCAGACTGGCATCCTCTGGTTTGTACTAACTCACAGTTTTAGGTGATTGACAATCATTGATACTCACGTGTGCGATTGCCTTGGAGTTATATAATGGACCAAAAAGGCAATTATCGTCGGAGGCAACGGAATAAATTGCCATCGAAGGATAGTGAGCAGGTCAAGAGTCTACCCATGTCTTCATCCCGGTCGAGGTGAGCTGTCAATAAAAAATTTAAGGAGATGCTGATTGGAATTGAGTTTTTATTTTGATCCTGAGATAACAGCAGTGCTAAAACGTTACAGGATAGTTTTAGGTGATTGACAATCATTGATACTCACGTGTGCGATTGCCTTGGAGTTATATAATGGACCAAAAAGGCAATTATCGTCGGAGGCAACGGAATAAATTGCCATCGAAGGACAGTAAGCAGGTCAAGAGTCTACCCATGTCTTCATCCCGGTCGAGGTGAGCTGTCAATAAAAAATTTAAGGAGATGCTGATTGGAATTGAGTTTTTATTTTGATCCTGAGATAACAGCAGTTCTGAAACGTTACAGGACAAGACTATCCAATGGTCAAGTAACTAACAGCTTTAAAGGGAAAAAGGACTGGAAATTATGCGAATTTAAGGTCAGTGACGAAGTTTGAAGCACTTAACAATTCACTTTTATTATAAGTTATGTAATCTGGTATTATCAACTGGGGAACGGACATCAGGTATAACGTACTATAACAAAGTGTTTTAAGTAGCTTTTATCACAAAGGTTCTGGTTGGTTCTGGTGTGCCAGGGTCAAATAAAAGTTTGCCTTGCTCCGTTGATACTCCAATCAAAGAAAGGCTCCTCAGAAATATATAGGGAGGCGATGTTGGGCTAGTATTGTATGAATCAGTTGGAATCGTCTTGCAAGACATCTTACAGCTTTTCTTCTATTCTACAGGATTTACCTAAATGGCTGCAAGACAACGAATTTTTGCTCAAAAACTACAGGCCTCCACTATACTCAGCCTCTGCCTGCTTCAAAAGTATCTTTCGTCTCCACACAGAAACTGTGAACATTTGGAGCCATCTGCTAGGATGCCTTGGTTTTATAATCACTGCTTCATATTTCCTTACCCGATCTCAGGTGATACAAAATTCAGAGGACAAGTTCGTCTTCAGTATTTTCTTTTCTGGAGCCACAGCATGCTTGTTCTTCTCAACTACCTTTCACACCCTTGGATGCCATTCTGAGACAGTGGGCAAATTTTTTGGAAAGTAGGTAAACCCGTAACAGCTAAGTATATGCAACTCCGTGTTCACCTGTAACTGTTTATTAAAAGAAAACTCATCGTTTCTTTCATGTTATTTATACAGGCTGGATTACTCGGGCATAGCCGTGTTGATCACCGCTTCATTCATCCCGTGGCTATATTACGCCTTTTACTGTGACCAATTCTTAAGAAACATTTACGTGACTGTCACTCTCGTGTTGGGATCTACTGCAATCATGGTATCCCTATGGAAACGATTTGGAGAAGCCAAGTACAGACCGTTGAGAACAGGTATTCCTATTAAATGTAATTTCAACTTTGAATGTTTAGAAGCCTACTCATACAGGAAAAAAAGCGGTTTTAGTTGCGAACATTGCAAAGTTTTTGTCGTTCAATCAGGACTTTTCGCCGGGTTTGGGCTCAGTGGTGTGATTCCAGCCGTCCATTACACGACGGTTAACGGGTTTTGGGAAACATTCTCCCACGGTCCGTTCATGTGGCTCATACTCATGGCGGCGTTGTATCTGACTGGAGCTCTTATTTACGTTACCCGAATTCCCGAAAGATGGTTTCCGGGCAAGTGCGACGTGTGGGTGAGTTTATTCCGTCCAGTTTTCATAGCAGTGCAGGATTATCAATGTGAAAAAAATATGTTATGCTAACTTGATCTTTATTTGGGACTTGGTAACAGTTTCACAGCCACCAGCTAATGCACACGCTGGTGGTGGCAGCCGCGGCCGTAAACTTGCACGGAGTGTATCAGCTGGCAGGTCTCAAACTAGCCACGGGGGGCTGTACTAGATAAACGTCAAGATTTCTTTTAACAATTAATAATTGTGAGGAAATTCCACATCCGTACATCCGGTAAATAACACACCAGCGCGGAATTTTCTGCCTTTCGCTAGTAAGAGTAGTCAGTGACACCTTCTCTTGATATTACTGTCCGAATCCATCAAACCAGCCAAGTAGTGACGTAGAAAAGATGATAATGACGTTGAAATGTGATATGTTTAATGACATAGAATGTCATTAATGAAGCCTTTGCATTCTCTGTACTATTCATCATGTAGTCTACAGTAGTGAATATGAGCATGCAGACCCAATGGGTTCTTAAGGCCTGGCTAAATTTAGTCAGAAACATATCGTTTACGAAAAGTTTCACATAGTTTCTATGGAGACTTGTTACACGGTGAGGCTCGTAATTTTAAATGAGCATGGAGCTAAACGGTATTGGACGCTGAAATGTATAGCATAATGTAAAATTTTCGGAAACACGATGTTCACGGAAATGTCACGGAAATGTGATGATGATGATAGCACTTTTACGGTAAAAGTTTTACCTTTTACGATTCAGGTAATGGCTGTTATCTAACGTAAATGTCATCTGTATGTCTCTTTATTCCTAGCGTAGTATAAAAAAAGCTGGATATGGTAATTATTTTCATGAAATAGTTTTTTAAATACATACTTAGATTCCTCATTAGTACCCAGTACAGATATGGAATCGACATATCCTGCCTCCCGACAGAGAACATTTATTTCATATCAAACATCAGACAGTTGCACTCTTCCTGTCTATTGCATAAAAATCATGTAATCCGAAATGAGCTCTGAGTGAAATGAAAATTAGATTCCTCCGTCACAATGTACTATTTCAACCGTTCCAAATACCCAGGACGGAACGATAATGAGCGACACAAAATAATATCTTATGCATTGTGAAAATTATAGGTAGCTTCACAGCAAGTGCTAAGAGAACCATGTCGATTTGAAAGCCGAAGTCAGTTTTCCTCTTTTCTTCACTCCGACAGCATTTTTCTTCTGATCGCAAAGAAAAAACTCTTGTTCAAGTTTTTTAGCTTGGCCTTGGCTGGCTTTTTCAGAAAATTTTCAAAACCAAAATGTCCACGTACTGGAGCCCACGACTTGGTCGATGGCTAGGACGGGGAGTGAATGCCGGTGCTTTGATTCGATCCCATCCGTTTTACTGGGATTCGAAAACCAACGAGCTAAAGCTCCGAAATGGCTGCCGGGACTTGGTTTTGTGGCGCCTTAACATTGCCTTCGACATGTTTTATTCCGCTTTCGTTGCGTATCAAACTTTCTTCTCTGGCGACTTAAACCAAACAGGGAATCTTTTCATGAAATTTTGCGCCATATTTACCGTACTAACACTCATGTGCCAGGTGTGGCTTCTACAGCATGCTCGAAATAGCTTACCGGATCTGACGAGGCAAGGACTTCGTTTTATGAAAGGTAAATGGCAACTGTGAAGACAAAGGAAGTTACTCCGATACTACAAAAAGAAGAGGCAGTGAATCCTTACATAGTTCTAACTTATCTAATTGTGGTAAAATTTTTCAGATTTTCACAAACAAGTCCGCCCAGTGGTTAGTTCCCGAGGAAAAATCTTGGAGATTCGCATTGCAGAATCACTTCTTAGCATTTCTATTTCTAGGTTTTCAGTTTTGTGCTTGGTTTTTTACACTGCTTAGCATCTTCCGACCCAACCTAAGATTATTTCTGTCTTCATTGAAGCTGCCGCGATTTCAGACCTGGCTGCACCTTCTCTCAGTTGTGGCTCTGAGTCACTATGCACAAAATGCTGTCACTTCTCTGTGCATAATGGTCTTTCCAGGTACGTGGTTGATTTTCACCACCATTGCGGCCATTAATGGGATGCGTCACAGGTAACTTGTTAGCAGAGCATGTTTCGTTTCCTTATACCTGCAGCCTTCATTCTCGGACTTGCTTCAACTAAATGCAACCATTTCTGGTTTTCAGTCCTGCCATGCAAGGGAAACAGAGTTCTCAACGACTCTTGCGCTCCTATCGAGAGGCTCAAATATTTGTAAGAAGCAATTTCAGCGTGTATGAAACTTTCTTAATTCCAGCCGGGGAAGTCATGCTTATTCTAACGATAGTGTATGCGATTGTGTGTGCCCTTCGTCTTCGTGATATCGTCGGCGGTATTATCGGTGCCATTGGTTTTATATCCTACGTGACGCTGCTGGTTATTTTTCGAGGATTGGGAGAAATTCAGGTGCGATCGGAGAAAATGTTGAGGCAGTGGCGTCGTCAATGTACGTTGGACAGACGGACTTGGAGGTACCTCCAGAGTTACAAATGCTCCCTGGGATGCTTCGGCTTCATCGATGCGGGATTGGTTCTCACGGCTACAGACATCATCGTTTCGAATGCAGTCAGTCTCTTGCTCGTAATTCAATCCGCGTAACTCCACACCAGTAAATGTTTAAATGAAACCATGCATGTCGTATCACGTAGTACTGCAAGAATCATACTTTGAAAATCGAAATCATATAAGGATGATGAATCACTCTTTCTGAAAATTTACACCGTATACTTACACAACAGTATGAGACTTTACACAACCTACTGGAAACTGGAAACTTTGGAATTGCGAATAAAATTGATTGGTCCCTAACCATTTTCGGCGGCAATTTTGATCATTTGAAGAGAAAAGGCACGTTGATTTTCTCCTCGGACCCCGCTTAATTTTCTTCATGTGCGTTCATCCATCCTTGTAACCCAAATATTGCTTATTGTTATGTAGTAAGCAGAAATGAACAAAATGTACAAAAATGTGCAATTTAAAATTGCGTTAATTTCAATCAGTTTTACCTAATTCATACTTATTTAAGTTAGGGAATCGTAGTACATAACCCTGAAAAACATGTCCAAGCTCTACTAATAAGTGCTTTATTCGAACACAGTTGTTCCTATTAAAAGAATAGGCAAGGCTCTTTTTGACATCATGTCTGGTTATGTGGAGAAGGCTTAATGATAACGTTGAGGGTTAGAACTCTATTGTTTTTGCAAGTGTCTAGAATTTGAATTGAGCAGTGTTTAACACAAGTAGCCTTCAAAGTCCATTCACTGTCACGTAAAGAATCCTCTAGCTAAGAGAAAGGAAATAACCAGCTGTGGAAAGAATGAATTTATGCAATTTAATATCATGATCACAGCAACATGCCTTTAGACGGCTAAGTCAAATAAACGGTACTACGGTACCCGTTAAATTACACCGACTCTGCGCAAGGAAAACCTGAGCTCTGAGAAGAAAATTATGGACCTTTGCCGAATCCCACTTACACCTACGCAGTCCTCAAAACTAAAATAATATGCGAAATGAGAGGGAAATGAGTTGCCTGTCAACCATTCTGCAAGGGAAAGCATTGATTAGACATTGTTGTAACCCGCATTTTATTAAAAACTGATGGAATGTCTAAAAGTGAAAAACACGGAAGATTATGCTCTTTTACTGAATGAATCTACGGACTTGAGCGAATCGACAGGATTGAAATTCACATAGCGACAAGGCCCCTATGAGTTTCGTAGGATTCACGTAATCAAAAATGTACCGTGAGCGAAACGGCCCTGTCGTATGCCCTTCGCTAATGTTCATTTGAACGCAAGGATTATCGGATCTCACTTTATCAAATTTCTGGTCTGAAAAATTTTGCTCAGCAAGGATTAGTACTAGTTTAGAAGGAGCCACATCTAGTTGAAAGACTCCGACAAGGATTTGTTATCTTTCTTGTAGTATCTTTTATTTTTTGTCTCCAAGCTACCAATGATGGGTTTCTATACTTGATACTTGAATAATCTGAGAGCTTCGCACAATTCGCTTTTTAATACATGTGACAGCTAATCAGTGTTGGTATGTCCAATATTCAAGCTGTCCGAAATAGGTGTCCAAAATTTATTTTAGACAGCTCTTTTTTATTGGACAGTTGTCCAAAAATGTTAAGCAATGAAGGAGAGCGCCATCTAATGTTTTTTGAATTGAAAAGATTGGGAATCAGTATCATTTGGACAGTTGTCCAAAAATGTTAAGCAATGAAGGAGAGCGCCATCTAATGTTTTTTGAATTGAAAAGTTTGGGAAACAGTATCACTTCCTGATATAACTACAGTTCAGCTCTATTTTCAATAATTGAAAGAAGTATAAACAAACCTATTTTAGCCGTAATGTTCATAATTTTTAAATCACTTGAAGCTTGACTCCACGCTGGAACAGCCGAACAGCCGAAGCTGTCGCAGGTGCGAGTCAAGCTTTTGTTGAAATGGTAATCAGCACTCTTGCTTATCATTTTTGTGTCGTTTCTTCAGTTTCATCAACCTTCTAAGAACCAGATAAGCTTCAAGTTTTTATTTTTCTTCTGCTGTTAGTATTCTTCTACTTTCTACCCTTAACTTTAAATTTTTACTTTAAAATAAGTAAACTTCAGTTTATTTCAAAGTTCTCACTTATTAACGGCCTCCAACAGGTTGAAATTCACTTTTGTTTGCATTAACACATGTGATACCCTTCAAATAGAAGTGACTAGATGGCGCTTTCCAATGCATATTTGGACAGTTTTAGTGTTTTGGACAGTGGCTGTCCAAAAAAGAGTGAAACTGTCCAATTTACCAACACTGCAGCTAATCCCGAAGGCTACTTCTAGGCCTGGAAATGACTTTGGGGTAACGTTGGTTGCTTATTCTACTTAGAAGTCCATCTTTGACACGGAAAATGACCAACAATCGTACTACCTGAAGGTTTCCTGAAGTAGTTGAAATGAAGCAGGCGTGGCAAGAACCAACTGCATCTCATCAGAGGAAAGAAAAGGTGGAATTCAGATCATACATTCGCAACAAACTCATGAACAGAAAGCCTTTAAATACACTCGAGCAAACTTCAATTCCAACCTACTGCAGCCCCCGACTTGGTTCGTGGTTAGGCCGAGGTGTAAATGTCGGTGCTTTGATTCGGGCCCATCCGTTTTACTGGGATTGGAAAACCAACGAGCTCAAGCTTCGAAATGGTGCCTGGGACTTGGCTTTGTGGCGGTTTAACATTGCCTTTGAGATATTATATTTTGCCTTCGTTACTTACCAAACTTTCTTCTCCGGTGACTTGAACGGGAGAGGGAATCTTTTCATGAAGTTTTGCACCATCTTTACTCTACTGTCCCTCATGTGCCAGGTTTGGCTTTTGCAGTATGCTAGAGAGAACTTACCAGGTGTGGCAACACAAGGTCTTGGTTTCATGAAAGGTAACCCAGGGCGTTAACCCCTCATAGAAATTTTACGCATTAGTTAAGAAGCTGGAACAAAATTAACTTCCACAGCGCAAATTAACGACCTGGAATCCTAAATCTGTACGAATTTACACTGAATTTCACAGAATTTCACGGACACGTCCGTCCAGTGGTAGGACCCGGAGGAAAAATCTTAGAAATTCGCCTCGCAGAACATTTCCTAGCCTTTTTGTACATAGGCTTTCAGTTTTGTGCTTGGTCTTTTACACTTCTCAGCCTTTTGCAGCCTAACCTGCGAATTTTTCCGTCGTCTGTGAGGCTGCCACGATTCAAGACACTGCAGCACCTTCTTTCATTTGTGGCTATTGGTCACTACGGACAGAATGTTGTCGCGTCATTGTGCATCATGCTCTTTCCGGGTACTTGGATGATGTTCACCACCATGGCCGCCATTAATGGGATGCGTCACAGGTAAGTTGTTCCCAGAACTGTTAGTTCCGTTACCTTCTACCTTCTACAGTTATCCCGGAATCTTTAGCCTAATGCAAACGTTTTCGACTTTCAGTTCTGCGATGCGAAGCAAACAGAGTTCAAGGCGGCTGCTACGCTCCTACCGAGAAGTTCAAATATTTTCACTTAGATTTTTTGGCGTGTATGACTCTTTCCTTGTGCCAGCCGGGGAAGTCATGATGATTCTCACGGTAGTTTACGCCATTGTGTGTGTCCTTCGTCTTCGTGACGTTGTTGGGGCGCTCATCGGAACCATTGGGTTCATAGGTTACGTGACGCTGCTGGTAATTTTCAGAGGCCTAGGAGAAATTCAAGTACGGTCAGAGAAAATGCTACGGCAGTGGCGCCGTCAGTGTACGCTGGACAGACGAACTTGGAGGTACTTGCAGGGTTACAAGTGCCCTCTCGGGAACTTTGGGTTTGTCGATCCAGGATTGATACTCACTGCTACCGACATCATTGTTTCCAATGCAGTCAGTCTCTTGCTCGTAATCAACAGCAAGTGAACTTACATAATGTCAGTCAAACTTTTTTGTCCGAGTTGTACTTTTCCAGGTCTAAATTGTACCATGTATTGCTAAAGCTCCCACATTAGACTTACCTGACACCTGAGCTCTTAACACCAACACCTTTAGCAGGGATCCACGTCCTCAATGTTGCTGAGTTACAGGTAACAGATATGTTCATGCATGGAATCTCAATGAAATAAATCATAATTACGAGACCCGAGTCCTGTCTATAAAGTCACACAGATTGGAATGCCGTGGCCATGCAAGCAACAGGACAATGTGAGGCTACAATAGTAGCCTGAGATATTCGCCATTAACAAGAACCATATTCTAGACCATGATATCCGCTTGTGGTAACAAAAGTATACGCTGGCTTGCCTAGCCTGGAGTCAAAGTGTTATCAATTTCCAAATCTGTGTATTAGTAGTATTAATCCTTAAATAAAGATCGGGCTGGCGATACAACGGACGAATCTCAGATTGATCTACGTTGCTTCCCTTTACAGGGCATTTAGCCGCTATAAATCTTAGTATCAGTAATCACCTTTCTTTTCACTTCCTCCTTTTATTGCTCACACGTTCTCAAGCCTGTAGCTCGAGCCTTTTTATGCGCTTATACAATAGTGGGATACGAACACAGTTCAAGAATATATAACAACCATTAAATTGTGATTCTTATTTTAAAAGGTCGAGTCATGCCAGCACTGTATAACGTACGCCAAAGTTTTATATAAATATTTCTTTGCTCGCGATATGATCATTACATATCGGATGTGTTGTCGAAAACATATTGAAAACAAGCCTTAAAGTATGTCCTGTTATGTCCTTTATTCAAATTAATTGTTTCACACTTTTTTATCTAGTTTTGGTATGTATGATATTTGTGAAGATAAGCAGCACAAAATCAATCTATTATAAGCCATTCCTTTATACAGACCTCACTGAACTTTTTGTTCATGTCAGTGACATCTACGCTTTTATGAAAAGCGATCGCGTTTGGCCCTGAAGTCGAAGTTTCGAAGTTGAAACTAAATTCTCAGTTTCTGCTTCTATATATAAGGGAGCTTCATTAAATATATAATGAATATGATAGCCAAACGATATTCGTGATTTCCAAGTCATCTTCTATAGAGAGTGGTTACGTTTTCTGCTATTCAGGTCAGCAAATGGCCTTTTTTGCTGGTGGAATTTGTAAGCTTAGGACTAGGACCCAATGGGTGCACGAGGTCATAATTTTAAAATGTGGTTTTAAACTCGAGCGATTGTGCAATAAGTTTCGTGTCTTCTGTTAAAATGGTGTAAACTAATTGCTGTATATCCATGCACAGCCATCCAGAACAAAAATACAGTTCTACAAACTTTCCTGCGATTAGCCGTAGCCTTTCTGCATTTGATAACAATGGAACTTGTGCTAGGATTTTTGTACGTCCCCATGTTGCGATCCAAATAAGCCGAAAATGTATCAAAAATTGCTTGTACCAGTTTAGCTCAAGTACGAATCCCATACACCCATGGGGTTATGGGATGAACCCACGAAAGGGTATATGGGATGACTACATGGGGTTAATCCCATGATGCCTTTTT
>VRMD01001652.1:0-16012 GCA_009872375.1 Sminthurides bifidus | reverse complement strand
TCTGGCCTTGATCCTTGAAAATTGGGTTAATTCAGCGTACTTACAGCAAATTAGACCGCATCTACCCTGTATCGGAGCCACGAGCTTGAGTCATACCCTCCAATGTTCATAAAAGTTTTTCAGGATGATTTTTCCTCCTCAGTTTTGTATGCATCGTGGGGAGGGCAAAAATACAACGATAAATACAAAACTCAGCTGTAATTTCAATGCCAGAGATTGCATGATGTGTGAATAGCCGCGAAAACTGTTGAAAAATCTAAAATATAGCAGGGCAGATAAGAATTTCATGCAAAAACTTGAGCATGCACACTGCTGCCTGGTTTTTCAATTGTGTATCAAAATAAAGATGGCAACAGATCCGGCCACAAACTGGTACTATCTGGACCTGAACCTGAATTTCCAGGTCAGGTACTTGTAATGGGAACTTGGCCAGCTTCACGTTTTCACGCAAAGCCCTCTGAACGTTCAACATAAAGAAATGGCTGCTGATTTGACGCCTTCAGGTTTTAGCCCACTTTGAAGCTCAATAACTTCAGAATGGTTGCGAATTTTCAGAAACCGTTTGCACTACCATTTTTCTAGTTGGTCGTTTTAGTCTAAATCCACTCACAGCTCAAAAAGTCCAAAAATTGCCCATTTTCGCGAAAATCGGAAGGCTAACCATCGTCGATTTTAGCGAAAATGGGGTAAAATGGCCATTTTTGACGTTCTGAGCTATGAGTGGTTTCTGATAGAATCAGCCACGAGAAAAACAGCGGTGCAAGCCGCTTTTGAAAATACCAAACCGTTTCGACACTACAGGCCTTCAAAGGTCAGGGCGTCAAGTCATCAACTCCTTAAGATTTTTAAAGATGGCCAGCGTAGAAGCAAGAAGCTCTGCAGTGTTGCCGTTTTTCATTTTGAAGATCCACTTTTCGGACCTATTCGCCATCCTTAGCACCCAAGGAACACCTACAGAGGCCTCAGGCTCGCAAGTAAATTTTCATCCAATTAAGAATTAAGTAGCTTTCAGATTGCCAGATTAGTAGTACCTACGCTGTCACGATGGGCTGGTAGCAGAGATGGGAATTGGTAGTGACCACGCTGATCTTATGAGGATGCAGAAATGTTGAGCATGATAGGATGTTAGGAGCTATGCAAAGCGCTCAACTTGTTACTTGAAATGTCCGTAAGAAAGATACTCCGTCGTGCTTTCTCCGAAAGTGCTAATTGCAAGTGTGACTGCACTTTCAATGCTTGACCGCAGCACATATTTACCACTGATACGCCGGAGGCGTGGCATGTACGCAAAAATTAGGATTGAGAATCATGTTTCGTCTTTTCTTTGACGTTCTTCAGCACGAATGATGTAGAGAAGAAGCTTGTGATGTCGAGAGTACCGTACTTTCAGGCACTAACTAGCTGGCAGAAGCATGCAGATGAAACAGTTTTCGTACGAAAATTATCACGTAGGACTCAGCTTCAGTACTATAATCAGCCTAATTTTGCTTTGTTCTCGTCTGCTTTGTTTGTTACACTTGATTGGCTTGTGTGAACTGGCACGATTCATTCACTTAGCACGTTCATTCCCCCATGCTATACTTTTCGGAAGTTTCATCGTACCAGCTAAGAGGTCACGCTGACATTGCCTTAAAACGTGTCTTCTTGCCTGTAAGCCTTCCTTGTGATTGTATCTACCCACATCAACAGTCTGTAAGCTATCGGCCAGCGCTCATCTGTGTGGAACATGTAGAATATTTTAAAAGATCATAGCAACAAATTAATGGGTAATGAGCATTATTTTCCACGTGTATGCGTTTGAATCGCATGGAATGAAACCCTAGGATCTGTTGGAAAGGAAAGACGAAGCCTTATTGGCAGCATCTTTATCCGAAATGATCAATTGTGGCTTACAACAAGGCTTTTTAAACAAACTCCTTACGAAGGTCCTCGTCGCTGTCTACTAGCCAAGTAATGTTTTTGTATAACTAAACAAATACAGGAAACTTTTGTTAAAGAGTAGTGGTAATCATTCTCTCCACCTCATTACCACTTTTATGGTACTAATTAGCCTTCTGATTGAGATCGAGAGTGATAGTATCTCTGAGAATCCGAGTTAGTAAAGGTAAACTTTTGGCAACGTTTTTTCAATGACTCATGCGCGCCCATTACTTTTCTCCCATTTTGGATCAACGAATTAAGAATGACAAGTAATGCTCCAAACATTTCCCACACGGCTGATAAATCGCCAGCAATCGTTCATTAGCAGTTTGGAATGGCACTAGTTTCAGTGCTGCAAGATGTTCATGCAAGTGGTTTAAAGTGTACTGAACACCGGCCGCAATTTATGGCAAGAGAATGTGATTGATGAGATGAGTGAATGTCACATGTATAGCTTGCCACAACCAAATATGTGATAATATGATTCTTTCAACTTATCTTCCCTGTCTCAGATCCCTGCTTGATGATGGGTATCTTATGCAATCCTGGAAGTCAGCGACATGGCTACGATCACAATTTCTCGCAAATTAGTTTTTATCCTTAAAAATGTCCGGCACCATAATGGCTGGAAGAGAGAATTATGAGCTTCATGTGAATTACGCATGCAATGTAGTCTGCGGAAATTGTAGAACAAGTGAACTAATTTCCTTCGCTGAATCTTCAACCGGTATGAAGCGGATCTGATCTCAGGTAGCAAATACTAAGAGCTGTATCTCACTTAACCAAAGGATTGCCGAACAGTTAATACAGCCTTTAGAGGACATCAGTTTCATGGGAAATAAATGCTCAAAGCCTTACATAACCGGTTTTCTTAAATGCATACATTTTTGAATTCCGGTTTGGAAACCGCTTAGCACCCTGTCAACGAGATTTTTCCTTTTTTAGAATACTGGGCTCATTCAGAACATCCAATTGCGTGGGCGGATAACTCGCCGGATCCAGTTTAAATCAGTCCTTTCTGCCCACTAGAGAAATATTCAATGGATTCTCTTGTTAACGTTTGATTTGAAGTTTTTTCTAACAACCTGCTGCAAGACGCATTGAAGATTCAGTTCGAGCCTTTAAGCGTTTTTGTTGAAATTCTAGGCTATTAACTTTTAGCTCGTAATCTACATGCATGAACTTTTGAGCAAAAGCCTCAGTCGGAACCTTGTAAATGGCTTGTGCTTGTGTTCTATCATTTCAAATCCATAGAAAATGCAAAATGAAGTGACATTTAACCTATGCAACACTATTAGCACATGTCTATCGCCGCCAAGAGATGCGACAACTATTTATTCGAGTTCAGTTTTTGATACAGGTGCAACAAGATGAAGCTGTAATTTACAGTATCAAGTATTATTGTATTTTATTTAAGTCTTGTATCTTCCAGTTTCTGAGCAGTACATCATACTCAATACCTAACAACTAAGCCTAAGAAAAGTTTTATTGACTTTGCACATGTATTTTCGTATGTACTAAATCGATAACTTGTTCGCTGCGTTGAATACTGAGTGTTGTGTAACCATCGTCACTTCTTAAAAGTGAAACTACTGTAACTTACGATGGATGTAACAAGCTGTTGATTTTGCTGCATATAGAGATCAACATTGTCTATTAAAGTTTAGCAATTTAAGTCAGTAGCTCACTTAAATATTAAAATACCAACTAGCCTTCTTCCTTGTTCCATAACAACATTTACATTTTGCTTGGAAATGCAACCCATGCAGAAAACCTTTCAAGGTTTGAATAATCTAGCACTGTCGCTTAATCACAATAAACTTTGGTTTGCAAACCCTAGTAGAAGAATGAACTAGCGCGACGAAGCCTGTTTGCATTCTATCGCTATTTAGGAAATCGGGAAAGTTGAAATTGTGAACGCTGGCTGATTCTAGCCGGTACTACACTACGAACTATGAAGATTTAAACCTACATATTGATATAGTTTCTGAGGGCCATCCCGTTTCCAGCTAAATGTAAATCATCCGAACGCGGTAAGCTTTAGCTACAAACCTCGTGGTACAACTTTAACAGCTTAGGATTGCTGCTGTACAGATAGGGACAGTTGAAAATCAGAGAATTATTAACAATGACAAAGTTGCTCGTGGAATGATTATTTCGAGACAATGTAGCTCGTAAAAGTATGATATGAAAACAGTATTACAGATATTATGATCAGGTAACTTGAGCGATTAAAAGTAAATTCAAGGGGTTCTCTAGAATTCAAAATTGTAACGCTGATGTCACTGATTTCTACCAGTGCATGACGTCCTAACAATGTAAACAAGCTCTTGAAATCAGAATAGCGTTCAAATAACTCCTGAATGATAACTGAACATGATTTACCTTTGGCTCATCTGTCATTTGAACACGCGGAATCAAAAGTCAGATACTGATAACTCCGCACTAAGCTTCTGCACCGTAAGAGGTAAAATGTTCAAAACTTGATCAAAACGAATTTCCATCTAATCGTGTTCTTGCTCCACAGCTACACATCCCCAAATTCAACGGATGAAAGGGACCCACTCTGTTCTTCTTCTTCCGGATGCCTGTCCCTTCGATTAGATTTCCTACCGCGCACTTTGTCGGAGCCCCCCATTGAATAGGCCAAGCCCATCTCATGCCCATGTCTGGCCTGGCGATGGTACATTGAGGTTGAAGACGAGGGAGCAGGCTGAGGAGGTGGCATTAGAACATTCCTGAGATCTTGAATTCCCTAAATTTTCAAAACAAACTGATATTTAAAGTATCTCAACATTTAGGAGGAGGAGATAAGGCTTAAGTTTATGATACTTTATCAAAACCAGCTAAATCACTGACTTGATGAATGGAGAGTAAATGACCAAGCAACGCCATATCCATCTGTCTCAGATGATGCATGTCCTTCTTCAATTGAGTTAACTGAGTATCTAGTGTGGTAGACGGAGCAGTCAATTGATGAGGTCTAGAAAACAAAAAAAAACTTTGAAATGCTTGTGCTGTAAATTTCTTTTTCGGATAAAGTCCACAAGGTAAGGCAAAAGCCATTCTTACGATTTCACAACCCGTACAAAAGCACGTGGCTCGTTATTGCTGCTACTAAAGCTATCTGCAGAGCTGCGGCCCAACCCGCTGTCGATATTGTGAGGACTGTGCGGGCTGCTGGACAAACTTCGAGCCGGGGAAGAAGATGGACCTTTCATGTCTGACGCATGTTGTTGTATAGTCCTGAATTACCATTTCAAAATGAAAAATCACGGTTAGAATGCATCATAGCAAAGCAAACTTTGTTAGTGAGCTCATGGGACAGATCGAGGCAAAATTCGGCTTACCTGTTTACTGAGTAATGATGTTCAGGAGATGAATGACCGTGATTCGTGCCCGCAAATGCAGATGAACTGCTTGTGGATGACCCGCCATGACTGTGACGGTTAGTGCGATGACTATGACTGTGAGGCCTTGGCGGAGGGACTGGTGGGGCTGTGTTGCCAGGACCGGGCGATATCCGACGAAGATACTTAATGTCTGACACGCTTGATCTCATGCCGACTGGAGAGTTCTGTTGGTACTGAAACTGGGATGTTGAAGCATGTGGAGATCCTGCGCCACTGTTATTGTACCCATTGAGACTTCTTGGAAGTGGAGGTAGGCCGTGCAGTAATCCAACGGGATAGTCCATCGTCACTACAGACTTAACTACAGGGAAGCTGAGAATCCGCTTAAACGTTGGACATACAATAGCACCGAAACTACAGCTCGTTGTGTTAAAAGGAATAGCAAGTTATGGCGTTAATGGAACGATCGTTTCCGGGCTTTGCAAACGTGGATGATTCAACACTATCAATATTCAGACTTTTCACTGCGTTGTAGTACCCAAAAATGCCTGTGACGTCTTTTTCAGACTTTAGTCTATTAAATAATGGAAGTAACCCTACACGGGCAAAATATGCTTCCAGGCATGTCTTTATCTGAAACAAACAAACAAATTGAAAACAATTCGATGCAAAAGCCATGTAAATGGTTACTTTGAAGTAACTTATCGCAACTGTACCTGTAAGCTATCAAGAATCACATCCTTTGCCAGTCCTGCACTAAATTAAATGACCACATCAGTGGTCACGGTAACATTTACTATCACACGAAGGGGAATGTACAATTAACGACCCATGTCTTTAAAAAGAATCCTCCTCCACCACAAACAATTCCTAGCAAAAGTCACTCAACGCTCTGTTTATGGTTTAAGGTCTTCGATGTCATATATTCACTGTATAACCTGTGCGTCAACTCAGCAGATCATGTTCTTCTCATATGTTTATTAGAAAGTCGAAGCATCGGACTTTTTCTGTTTGTCTCGTTTCGTCTCACACTAGAAACTTTAAGCATTTTTGCGAGAGTAAAAGCAACATGAATGAATGCGACGCGACTCACCTTTCTTTCGCTTTTAACAACTGCATGACTTCGGTGCTTTACAGATTTTCGTCTCACAACTAATGAGACTATGCAATGCAGCACACATCTTTTAAACGTTTGTCGCGTAGGAGATTTTAAAATCATACAGTACTGACATTTACTCTGCTCCGCACCGGCAATCCGAAGCATACCTTCAGCTGATGAAATTCATTACGGAACCACGGAAAATGCGATTTCCTCATAATCAATCTTAGTCTCAGTCAGTCAACCAGTCACACAGGACACAATTAAAGGTACAAGACGAGACATAAGCTTTAACGTCTAAACTACTCTTTGCGTAGTCAGTGGAACGATTTTTTTGATTCAGTTGATAATGTTAATTACGAGATCTAAGCTATAGTTGAGGGAGCTTCATGCCTGAAAGCACATTCTTGAAGGAAATGTTTTGTCTCTGGTTATGATTGTGCGAGAGTTTTTTACGGCTGAAATAGTGTTTTCGTGTTTGTCCTGTATCACCTCAGTACTCAGGTGTTACACCACCGGTGGTTGATTAAATGTCCCTCTTCATCAGGTGGTGTGGGTTCTTTGATAGGCTTGATTATTATAACGTGTTCAAAACGCATAATTAGAGCTTTTTTAAAATGAGAAGTTTATTAGGATTTTGAGATGATGTAGGTACACCCGGATTCTTTGTTTAGTTGATCTGTAGTAATTAGTGCAAATAGGACATTTGACATAGGCGGCAGTATAAGTATAATCATCTTAATGCGAGGTGTGGCCACTTCGTTTAGCATCTCATCAGGAGTAATAAGGGCCGACTGCAACAACAGATCTCATACGTTTACATCTTGAGGTATTCGATTTCCTATTTTCTCCGCTATGTATACATACGGGTGAGGATGAGGATATGGCATCCAGAAGTACTGCTCGCTGTAAATATTCGCAATGATACATCTTTACCATAGAATTTCTTGAGGTGTATTCGATTTCCTATTTTCTCCGCTATGTATACATACGGGTGAGGATGAGGATATGGCATCCAGAAGTACTGCTCGCTGTAAATATTCGCAATGATACATCTTTACCATAGAATTTATGAATAGTACGAGATGGCAGGTTAAAACGATCAAATAATGGCAATAGGGAAGTGGTGTCATTGTCTGCTGGATTCACGCCCACAGCATAGTAGTCTAATACGCTCATTCTAAGCGGGACTTGTGAACATTGAATAACAAAAATTTTGATTTAACCGAATTGGATTTGCAAATGTATTGGTTTGTGCTGCTACAAAAATTCGCCAATTTGAAGTACTTTGCGTACGTTAAAGTTTATTTATCTATTTTAAATAACTCTTCAGTACGGGATGTGGTGACAAAAGTTACAAAAGCTTTGGATGTAGTGCTATTTCTATCTGATTTAAGCTTGTTCAATTTGTACGGCTTCATACACGTTATCAAATTTTGTCATGGATGGTGAATTGGGGACACCAGAGAGAAATGGAATTTCAAAAATCCGTGACCTTATCCGAAGACAAAGGCAGGAGTCAGATGGTGGCTGTGACGATACATCTTCCGAGTTAGACTTCGTTTATGACGATGCGGACACGTACGCTAGCGAAATTTCTCAACTTTACAGCTACACAGAAGTACCCGAGTTTAAAAGAAATCAAGCCGCCTTTGAGTCACTCTTAACCAAGTGGGACCTTCCGACCCAATGGCACCAGCAAACGCCGGAAATGAGGAAATCTACCGTACTGCGTCTATTGAATCATTTGGAACTGTCAAACAAAAACTTGAGGGCTGATGCGGCGAAGGCTGTCCTGTATATTGCACAGGTAACTTACCTTTACGGATCTTTGTAGGACCAATGACCAAAATTCAACGTCCCATTCAGTTTTACTTTTTGCATACAAGTTCATGTATTGAACTTTCACCTTATTTTGCAGGGTTGCTGGGCAGAGACGACGTCTGAGCAAGAACAGCAGCTATGGACGAGACGTAACGTCGTACTTTTACTAAACAATGGCATATTTCATGCTGTGGTGGACCTTTTAAGCTTGGAGATGGAGTAAGTCTCAATGAAAAATTTAGCAGTGATTCACTTTGCAAAGATACTAGCTGATTTTATAATGCGTCTAACTACTGAATGTTTTGCAGCCTTGGTCCAACTTCTTCTAGGAAGCCCGCGGTGAGCTTGGCCGACTCCGCGGAGCTGCGAGTCATTTTAAGCATACTGTATACGGTAGTAGAGACAGTACGCATTATAGGATCCACAGAGGATAGTGAAGATGAAGACTTAACTGAATTAAGGAAAAACTTTCGAGCCGAAATCGGTATGTTACTTTTCGTTTTTCCGATGAACCCGTATTCGTAGTTGGAAGAGGTCAGTGGCAGTGGAAGCTTAGCAGCAATGATATCCTGGTGTTCCCACAGCTCAACCAATCCGAGATGAGTTACTGGCCGTTAAGTTGCTCAACATGGTCACGAAATTTTGTGGTGGATCAGCACCCCATTTTCCTATCAAAAAAGTCTTGCTGCTGCTGTGGAAAACAATTCTTTTCACACTCGGAGGTTCTGAAGAATTGCGCGAGTTTAAGCGTAAGATAATTTTTGCACTTACTCCTTGAATTTCCTGAAATGTGGATTACCTGAAGTAAATCCATTCTTTGTACAGAACAATACAGGGAGTCAGCTGGCCTATTCACCCATGAAAGAGGATACATTAGAAATTTCGAAACATATGCGTGCGTCTTCGCCTCCTGCCAGCGCGTCGGACTTGATTGATAACCAAAGTGAGAGAAGAAGTCTGCGTCCGTTAAGACGGGTAATGGGAATTTACTGAAGTTTTTGTTGAAGATTCAGTTTGCCGATTTACTTTTTTTACAAGATTATGCTTAATATTAAAATTCTCATTCTATTAACAGCAAAGTCTGATAAAGCAAAGTAGCTTGGATGAATCTGCAGCTTTAGATCTGGAAATGAACGATCCAATCGATGAAGAAATGAAAGAGATTGAAGAGCGCCGTGCGATGGAAGAATCCGGTGAACTGCCTCAGCCACCATCTCCTCGTCCAATCACCCCTATTCCTACCAAAAATAGAGGTACTTTTCAACTTAGAAACATGTTTTGAAGTATTTTAATCTGCTTTAGAAATTTTTCACTGAATAGCGTCGTTGCTACTTTGTACAGGGCTTCCATGGACTCCCAAAGTGCGTCAAAAGGATTTAGATGCTTTTCTGGACAGTTCTAGAATGAAATTCGTCGGCTTCCCTGTTCAAGGAGACAGAGAAACTTTGGCCGGTTTGCCAGCTCCGATCCATGAGGGTGTCAAAATATTAAAACAGGTATTTTTGATTACCTTCTGGGGTCTCTACGCAAAATACTCGCAATAGTTTGAATGAAACCTTTTTATTTGCAGCATATCTACGTATCGCTCAGCGAGTGGCAAATGAATAGAGAGGAAGAATTATGGAAATGCCCGCTATCAAAACGTGAAGCAGAAATGGAAGTTAGGAATCAATCCGTCGAAGCTTTGTATGCTGCCATGTTACCAAACTTGTCACAGTACGTCATAGCTTTGTTAAAGATATTACTTGCCGCAGCCCCAACTTCTAAGAGCAAATCTGAGTCAATTAACATAATGGCTGATGTTTTGCCTGAAGAAATGCCGTAAGTGCTTTTCAAAGTTTTCACCCAAAGATATCTAACTTCTGTGCGCCTTACAGTTTCTAACGTACATGGGGAATTTGTTACAGGATGACTGTGGTACAATCAATGAAACTCGGGATTGATGTTGCTAGACATAAAGAAATTATTGTAAAAGCAATATCCGGTGTCTTGCTTTTGCTCCTAAAGCACACAAAAATCAATCACGTGTACCAGTTTGAGTTTATTTCACAACACTTAGTCTTTGCGAATTGCATTCCTTTGGTACTGAAGTTTTTCAATCAGAACATTACGGCTTACATAACTGCAAAAAATACGTAAGTGAGCACATTTATGGTTACCGCTTTTTTCATATGTATAAATTTATTAGTAAAGGCAAAGATTGTTTATTGGTTTTACAGAATAACTCTTACTGATTTCCCCTCTTGTGTCCTGGAGGAGTTACCCGAACTGACACCCGAGAGTCTGGAGCTAGGAGAGCCACAGCCCTACTGCTGGCGCAATCTGTTTGCTTGCATAAATTTGCTAAGAATACTCAATAAATTAACGAAATGGAAACATTCAAGAATCATGGTAAACTAACAGTTTAATATTTGACTAAATGTACCGCCGAGTTGTAAATTGTACACAGCATATTATTTTCTGCTTTGAATTTGCAGATGCTGGTCGTTTTTAAATCAGCTCCTATCTTGAAGCGGTCCTTGCGGGTAAAGCACCCGGTTCTGCAACTGTACATTTTGAAGCTACTAAAAATGCAAACCAAGTACCTAGGACGACAGTGGCGGAAAGCGAACATGAAGACTATGTCCGCTATTTATCAAAAAGTGCGTCATAGACTGACTGATGACTGGGCGTACGGCAATGGTAAGCTCCGTATAAGAACATTAATTATTTTTTGCAGTTTTACTCATGCTTGTAGTTTGATTCCAATTGAAAACTTGAATTTATTGTTCGCTTTACAGATTTGGATGCTAGACCGTGGGATTTCCAAGCAGAAGAATGCGCTTTACGAGGAGCAGTCGATCGATTCAACAGCAGACGATACGGAGACGCTTCTAAAGTAAGTTATCCATGAATGTCTCTTAAGCTGTTTCAAAACGGGTTTAATTAATTAATGTCTTTATTGTTCACAGTTTCTTCCAGACTTTGAGCCTGTGGATCAATGCATTACTAGTGTCCTAGGCCGACCAGTGCAACTGACAAGTACCTTTAAGGAAAACTATGAAGTTTGGCTTGAACAAGAAGTATTTAACAATCCTATTGACTGGGACGAATTAATAAGTACCAACGGTTATTCGTAATCATCGTTTGTAGTCACTTGATATGCCATAAAGTATAAGATCTTTATTATCGTTATAGAGCGTAAGCAATTTTCCTGTGCGTCAATCAGTCATACACAAAGTTTCTTTAGTTTCCAGGTTAATTTAGTATTATCTAATAGTCTCAAATATAGATCAGCTATACCAGTCGCAGTATACATACAATGTACTCCTTTTGTCCTTACTAGGCATCTTATGTAATTTTGGTTGCAGAATTCACGAAATTCTTTCCCCGGTTTAGCTATGATGAGTTCATATTAGTAGCAATTGAATTGTTTAGATGAAGTAATTGACATTATTTCTTACTTGAATTTTTATCTGCCCGACACGCCAGTAATAATAACCATTATGTCTGCCAGATGCAGGCTCCGGGATTGTCCGCGTTAAATTTTAGAAGCCGTAACTCTGCTTGATACCACATTATTTCGCGAAATATAAAAAATTATTTGTAAATTTTAGCTGTCGATTGGTGTCAGGCGCGGTTCAAAGATTTCTATGTCTCTTTTATTTGCATCAAATACATCTTAGATTGCTGTAGCAAATCATTACAAAATATTTGCTACTCGAATGTTCCGTAACAGTCGTTTTATGTATGCGTGCTAATAAGCCAAATACAATGTATATATATATTAAAGTATAAATATTGAAGCCATTCAGCATCTAAGGGTATGCAGTATACACAAAATACGGGAACGTGCTGCAGTGACAGAATCAAAAACTAAAAGCTGATTGTATGTGTAAATAAGGAGTGTCTAATTTCCTACGAATAATTGTTTACCAGTAATAAATGCAGTGTTTGTTCAACCTTACTAAATGGTACATTTTATCGGGTAAGAATGGAATCGCTTTTTTCCTAACCAGATTTTTCCAACTGTGCCAAAATGACTGTATAGTTTGAGGGTGTGGTGTATGTAGAAAGAAAGTTCGCTTAACATACCGTAATCAAAACTGAAGCATTTCGTGAATGTGCAAACGTTTCCCTAAGTACCCGGTACTTATGGACTTATAAGAGCATATGTAGAAGTTCGTAGCAACTCATATTGCATTAACTTGAGGGACGTTTTGGATCGGTTCGCTTGGATTACGTTACGTTATCTAAAATATGATGCAATCTCTTTTTTTTGGCAGGTACCTAGTAGCATTCGCGAAAGATTTCTTAGCATTCCTGAAGGTTTGATATTAGTACTAGTACGTTTCACTCCTCTCATCAGCGTAGCAGAGTGGCGCAGTGGAAGCGTGCTGGGCCCATAACCCAGAGGTCCGTGGATCGAAACCACGCTCTGCTATTATTTTTGCACCGTTTCCTTTTCCATGCAGTCAGTTGTGCCTTAGCCTTCTAAATGCAGCTCTTTTGAACATGATAACGAAAATGATGTCAACTAAAATATTTTAATTATATTTTAAGCTAAAAAACTAGCAGATGCAAGATATGCAAAAAGCTACCGCTTACATGACGGCGACTGGCGTGTGCATTTACTTTACCAGTGATCAGATCACAGATTACAGCTTCCGTAAAAAAGAGGAAATAGGCATGGCATCACTAATTAAGTTCATAGGCCAGCATATTTGCTACGAAGAATTGACTAACTATATTAAAAGTCTGCAGTATGATGAAAAGGCTACATTACTGGCTCCTTTATTCGTCATAATTTGTTATCTGAAGGTACTCAAAATACCCGATATGTTGCGGTGGCTTTAATCTGTAATTTAAGGTGCCTAATTTACGAGAGACGATTTGATCATTTTTCGTTGATTACAAAAGTCCAAGCCCATTGTGATTTAACAGAGTCCAACCCTGGAAGCAAAATGTTGATTCCAGTGCCATTGGGAGTCCACTACAAAAAATTTAGATCATTCCACACTTCACTCCCAGATTAAGCGATAAAAAACTTCGTGTTTCTCGAGTCCAAAATCGTGGCATACCAGTAAAGAAGTTTCCCCGCCTAGCAGGTCAATGGTATTGACCATATCAGGACTCACAGCAGCCAAATGTAGCTCAGTTCCTGGCCATTTTAGAGAAATAGCATAAACTTGGCGGCGAGAAGGATTGGATGTGTACCTACACATCAAAAAGGCATTTTTCTCATCCCATTATTGTAAAACGTATTATCGCACCGACATAGGGCGTACTTAACAAAAGTTAGAAGTGTTCGAACTTTCACGGAAATCGTCATATTGGATGAGTTTTATAGTTTCTCACCATACTTTGGGTGTTACAGTATCATTCTGGAATATCCAAGGCGTGGAGTCATAAATTGCATCCCCGTTGGTCCCGAGCCACTGGCCAAGCTGCAGCAAACGTTCTTGCTGCATTGGAACTATCATTCCGTCCCGCGTTGGCCCGACATTAACCTAGGAGATTGCCTGTAAACACAATCCTGTCGTAAAAACTGCTCATTATGATGGCAAAGGTAATAAATCTGATTTATTAAAAAATCACTGGTCAAAAATTTAGTCAGCCTTCCACTAGCCTTATTCCGTGGGTTTATATTGATGCGATTGAGCGAAAAATGTTTCGTCTAATTAAATCGCATAGTTAAAAAAAGAATTGGAAATGGAGGCAGCTTTTAGGTGATGCAAGAACGGAAGACTCAAAAATTTGTTACACTTGCTACCTCGCGTCGGTACATTATTTTTGTGGGTCAGCTCAGCTCAAAATGAACGTCATAACTTTCAGACTGCTGACTTCATAAGTTTTTACCTCCGCAAGAGACGGTGGACACTAAAGTGGAAATCAGCTCTTCAGGTGTAAGATAATCTTCGTAAACAGCGTCTCGTCTATAGCCCCAAGACTCTTTATCCAGCGTCATGCAATTCTCCCATTTATGTGGCTGCAAAACTCCTGGGGAAAGGCACAAACCACAAAATAGTGTGCTGCATGACAGTTTAACAATCATAACCGAGTGGACAAAGCCCCTAACCACCGAAACCATTACCTGGGTTGTAGCGATCTGCGCAGGTGTAGTATCCGCCATGTTTACATCAACGTTTCGTGACCCCAGCGATCGTTCGTAACAACAGTTTCACTCACCGGGCTTTCATTATACAACCACGTAAGAAACTCTTTAGACTGCCAGTACGTGTCAGGAGCTTCCCATTCTCCATCTGACCAAACAACTTCCGGCTTATAGGCATTAACCTTAAATAGCAGAAGACCTCGTCATTAAAAATCATTCGTGGCATTAGCACGTACCACAAACAGTAGAGCCGATTAATTGCGTAATTTGGAAAAGTATATAAATAGCTCTAACGATTTCAAACAATTCAGGAAGAGTCTTGAATCGCACAAACTCATCCGTCGTTTGGTTATTGGCATTATCATTTTCCCACAATGGATTGAACCACTCATATAAGGAGTGATACAGGCCGAAGCGGAGGGTCGTATTGGCCCGTATAGCGTCCGCCAGTTCACCTAGTGGAGATTAAGAAGTGTTTACATCCTCGTGAAGTACTACTCCCAGTAATCAATCCTGTCGTCTGTCATTTTGCGGTGCGGTCTTCAACCAAAAACACAATTATTTTGAAACTTTTACAGTTTGACTTGCGAGTGCACAAGTACCTCATCAGTAAGCTGTCATTGATTGATAATCTTCACAGTTTACAAGTCATACTGGGTCAAATAGAGGGCAAACGTGATATTAAAAAGCTTTACAGTTAGACATAAATTAACAAAACAACAAGATTATCTCTGCCTCCTGTTTGTTTGTGCTATTTTTGACGTTATGTGCATGTATTTATGCGAACGAAAAAACGTTAAGTTGATGTGCACGTAAGGAAAATGATTTCATTGCTCATTAGCACCACCAACTCACCCACTAAGTCCCGTTTGGGTCCGACTTCCTTTGCATTCCAGCTGAAAGAATACTTGCTGGGCCATAACGTGAATCCTTCATGATGCTTACTTGTGAGAACAATGTATCTGCGAAAAAAAGGGACAGGATTTTGAGAAAGGTAAATGGTTGATGGTAGGTTTTCATGGGCGCAATGATCATTCTGCACTAATGCAGATACAGAAAAGCTCGTAAGTACTTGTACTTATGACGCCAAGTCAGTTTTGCGAGTCTCAAATTCATTACCTTGCGCCTGATCTCTTAAAAAGATCTGCCCAAGCTGATGCGTTAAAGAACTCTGCTGTGAACATTGGTCCAAACTCCTGGTACGTGAATCCCGGCTTGTAGTTCTTTTCCATGAAGTCCACGTAACGCTGACCTCCGTCTGACCATGTGAACAAGCTTTCCTCAATTAAGTTTGTACGTTAAAGTCGATTTGTGAGGAGAAAGAAGACGCATGCCAAACTTACTTTTCCATGATTTCCAAAACCATTCGCTACCAAATCCAGGAACACTGTAGACTCCCCAGTGGATGAAAATCCCTACTTTGCTATTATCGTACCATGTCGGTAACGGACGTGAATCTAAGCTTTCCCAGGTCGGAAGGTATTTGCCATTCTGGGTGACCGGCTCTTTCTTGTAGTCAACTTCATTTCCGGTGAGGGACACCACTCGCACATCGCTAGTTTTTCTCCGTAGTGAAAGTCCTACATGTGCTGTAGCAAGCACAAGTATTGCGACACAGAAATTCATGATAGTTTTTTGAATGCTCAAGGTCTAGTTATAACATGCAGCACAGAGCGGAACACAGGATCAATTATATGCTCGAACCTAAACGTGTTGAAATAC
>VRMD01001651.1:0-16012 GCA_009872375.1 Sminthurides bifidus | reverse complement strand
AAAGTGAAATCGACAGCTCAGGAACAACTTCACAGTACCAATATGCATATGGAATGATGACAGGAAAGAAGCAATGTTAGATATAATCGTTTACAGTCGTTTTTCCACTGACATGTGGCTCACAGGGGTATGTAAAAAACAATAGACTTGAGTTTTTCCATTGTAACATTCTAAGGCCACATTCGTGAAAAGGATTTGGAAAAAGTAACCTATTGCCTCTACGATGCTGAGGATTCTAGGTTGTTAGACATTTTCTAGTATGTTATTGGTCTGCGGTCTGCGCAGTAAGAATACTTCAGAAAGTAAAATTACAGAAAAAGTTGATGGAAGCATCAATCAATATTTCTCTTGAAGTATTACGTATGAAACCAAGAATTCTGTTTTCTGGAAAGCAAAAATTGTCATTTTTATTTTGCCGCAAAAATAAACCCCTTGTATGTTATTTGTCAATGATGTTGGACGCCCACCCTCAAAAAAAACCAAGCAATGATAATGGCTTTGGATCCACCACAATATCCTTTTATAACGAAGATTATGGTTTCACTCAAAGCAAATAAGATACATCCTACGCCATGTGTTTTATTCCTTTTCAATTTTGTAATACTTACTGCATGTGTTAGTACATTTAGAGGAAAAAATCAATGTCAAAGGGCAAGTAATACTCAGCTTTTCGGTGGAGCAAAAGTCGCCGGTGGTAGTCTTTTCCACATGGTAAGATTTGGAACGAACTCCGATAAATGAGAGGAGTAACTGGTTAATTTGACAATGGAACAAAGTTTGAACTTTGAAAAAGAGCATTTCTTGCTATTATTCAAGTACCTAAGTAGTTTTTTTGAGTGTAACTCGTTCGATGTGATCGTATTATTTTAATACACAGAGGTAAATGATACATTAGCCCTCTAGCACAATTCTAGAACAAAAGTTTATAGTCAGAAGCCAAAATTTAGTTAGGTAGATAGCATATTTAATTCCAAGTTCATGTATTGTAATTTGATTCCCAAAAGTTCCAATGCATAAATAAAGAGTGTCCGTTAAACCTATGTGATTTTCTGAATGTGAACCTCGTAGGATTTTCTCCCGCCGGGATTTCCCATTCCGGCAGCCAAAGCCTGACACATGCATGTAATTCGCCCATCAAAGTTTTCCCATTACCTGTTGCCTTGGAGGAACCTGCATCTGGTCAAAATTTAAAAGGTGCGGGAGGTTAAAACCTTCCAGACACGCAAACAAGCCTGGCTTCCGGCTATCTCAATGGCAGCTGCAATCACAACCTCACGTTCTTCAGCTTTCAATGTCAGATTTTGTGAGGCACCAGTGGAATTCCCAAAGTGACCCTTGGAATGACGGCAGCGAGACCAGAGACGTAATTTCATCATCGACGTGAATTTTCCATTAGTGACATGCACGTGCTCCAGTTTTCACCACAGATAAAAGCAAGTTTCTATCCAAGACAAAGCAACAGCATGTATATCAAAAGGAATCAAATCATAAGGAACACACAAGGAAAACTTTTCATTCCTTTGTCATGCTAATGCCTTTGCAGCTGCCCTTGTTCCTGCTTATGAATAGCCTCCCAAGAGGGTCGACGAGCTTGTAAACAATTGCGGAACCGAAAAGATATTGAAACTTGCACTTCGTGTAGCGACAGTATTAAAATGCCACTGATAAAGTACTAGTCTCAAAGTCGAAGTGAAAGTCAAAACAAAGGGTAGCCAAGCTCGCAAAGCTCTCACGTCATCATTACCGATACTCTGCAATCCGTCCCAATGAGGTTTACAATGAACCCAGAATCCGATTGGGTTGGCGTGTCCTTTTTCCACGAATTGTGCATTGAGATTCCAGGAACCAGGCGCAGTAAAAAGTCCTTTACGATTTCCGCTGCTTGTAGTTTGACTTCCAGATATCAAATCATATGGAGTTATCATTTTTTGCTACAAACTCTCCGCATTTTGAAAATGGAAAGTGAAACTTTTCTACGGTTGTGTAATAGCCGTTCCTCATGGAAAATGGAAGGAACTAGAATCTAGATGCTTTTTGAAACTAGAAAATTGTTTCCGTCGACCTTTTCATCTTCTTTGAAGAAACCATCACTTGTTCGCCATTGCTGCTGAAATTACTGCTGAAATACGAAGAAATTCCCCTCTAGCTAGCCTTTTACCTATAAGAAATAATCAAATTCGCCCCCGACGTGAAAACAATGTTCATCAGGGTGGGCATGACCCCCTTGTCGAAGTAGAAGAAGGAGCCGATGGGAACACGAGCAGGTCTGGCGGCTCTCCTAAAGTGGGGAAACCACACCGGATGTTTGATGCTCCCCCAGCTGGATTTGGCCTGGATGCAAACCTCGTGGGCANCCACCACCAAAGCCCTCGGACTGTGAAACACAGCAGCTTGGAACAAATTCAGAGTTGCCACAATTGTAATCCATGTCATTATCAGTAAGCTCCATGAACCCATTGCACTCGTGTACTTGGCTTGCAAGACGAGGGTGGTGGAGAAGAGTTGGTGGATTTGTTGCGGGGATAATTGCGGCAGGGATTGGCTGTCGTGATGTCTCTGGAGGGGTTGCAACCCCTCCCCCATTCCATACCATCTGAAAATATGCGGGAAACTTACGTCAGCACGATGCTTTGATATCTTCAAAGTTTGCATGTGGAAGTGGGCCGATGACATTAAAAACCTTTCTGGAAATGAGAGTTGTCATGGGTTGTCTCAAGGCTGGAAAAGGAATACTTACTTTAATCTTCGAACCACTGGGGTGATCATGTAAACGTAGAGGATCATCACACAGCCATTGAAAACGACAAAGAAGAATTGCCCTGCGTTGAGGAGTAAGTGGACGAAAAGGAGGATGAATTTGATCTGGAGGGAAAGTTTTTCTGGCTCTGGCCATAGTGCATGTGAGAAGCCGATGTGATCGAGGGGAGAGGAAGACGGCGATTGCATTGGTGCAGCCGAAAAAGTAGACGAATGTTGCTACGCCAAGCACTGTTTTCAAAGTCTTGTAAGCTATTTGAAGCTTGAAGGCAGCTAGAGGCAGAAGCAATGCAATTTTTGTGAAAATGGAAACCAAGTACCATTAGTCAATTGTAATCGTATAGGTCAATGCCTTAAAACTTTCAGATTCCAAGCTTCAGGTTTCTCAATTTGGTATAATTTAACGGAATTGAACGTGGATTGACAAATAGCAGCTTACCGTTAACCCGTTCGGCGAACCCCACCAATTCGTTCAGAAGTAAGTGGTGTTGTCCAAAGACGTTGAAGTTGATCACGAGACCTACGTCCAAAATTATATGAACTACGGTCATGTAAGCCACTTTGATCTTCACGTGAGCAGATGCGTTTTGATCTTGCGAGAGGAGGATGCAATTCACAATGAGGAATACTCCGTAAAGCAAGAGCCCAGACATCCATAAGAAGTAACGAAGTTTGATTGGTGTTGCAGATTTGTAAAAGAAGTGATGGTCCTTCCTCTTCCACGTGTAAGGCAGTAGCCCTAGGGTTTCGCCGAAGAGGACGAGAATTGCAAGGACTTTCACCGCCTCGAGGGGACTTCGGCTACCGCGCTTCATGGTGACAAATGAAGGTTAAAGCTCCAGAAACTGAAATGCTACTGCTTTTGGACAGATTTCAGTACCGATGTCTGATACCTAACTTCAATATCCAATTTTTGATTGATGTGGATCAACATTGATGGGTTTCGTAACTTACCACCTTTCTGTTCTACTAAACTTGCACTCTATTTTAAGCTGTTTGGCTTGACAATACCGTTGTAGCAACAAACCATTAGAAGCTAGAACAGGCTTGACAACTTCCTTGTTAAAGTCTATGCTGATGTTCATGTTGAAGGTATGCTAATATTTTAAGCATCTTTTACGTTTCTCAAGGTCTCGTAGAACTCGAGCTATGAAATTATCGGTAGGCGATGATTTAAAATCCGGCAATTAAACACTTGAGTGCATATGTACACACCTGCTGTCTACTGTTCATCAACGTGGATGCTACCGTCATGACCTACTTTCCACTCCTTGATTTTGTAAAAACTGTTAATTTGATTTATTTTGGCTTTGTGGTGTTGGAATACTTCTGGGATAAATGATTCAATCAATTTTAATTAGTACCTTTCATTCTCATTTTCTCAGCACCAGTTGTTTAAAAATTGTCAAATTTTGCAAAATCTGTTATTTACACCCAAGTCACGTTGACAAGACTGCTGTGGTCTTTCAGTTTATCGTTTCAATAGCCAGGTGTTGCAGCTGGGAGCTCAGTTCAAATTACTTAAAACGATGGGGTTTTGTGACATGTTGGCGTACAGTTATGTGTTTCAGGATACACCACGGTTGCTTAACCTCTTTTTGATTGCTGAAGAAACAACAAAGACAGTTAGTGTCAGTTTGATGTTAAGGCACAGTCATCTTTGAGTTGGGGTAAACAAGATTGGTTATAGAAGCATTTAAGGCACCAAAACACCACCATGATCACCAAATTACCCCAAAAACACTTGGGCAGGTTGAAAAAGCCAGACGTAGACTTGTAATCCGTACCCTTTGACTGCCATCAAGCTAAAAACACAAACCTTTGCTGAGAATTGAAGGTTAGTTGGTGTGATGTGACGCAATTACTTCCCGAAAAACATTGCGAAGCAAATTATCGTTGGCAAGCATCATATGAAAACAACGGTGTTTTCCCCCACTCCCACACGATCAGGGTCAAACATTTACTTGAGCGTTAAAATAATAGCTGATTAATTACGCTAAAAACCGAGCAATTATATTGGGACATGACTCCATTAAATTAGCAACAATAATAACGGTTTCGACATGTGACGGTTTTTGACCATGGCATAAGTCAGGAAACGTATTAGATAAATCCATGTTATTTGAAAGTCTCCGTAACGGAACATGCTTCTACTAGAACATAACCCAGCTCATGATTTCGAGCTCCATCTTTCCCGGCGTCGAGCAACTGCGGAAGTGAAAGTGCTTCCGCAGAATTGTGTCCGTGTTCAGTCCACAATCCTAAACTATAGTACAGGAGAGAGTGGATTTGTATAATTTAAAAAATAGTCCCACATGTCATCACTCATCAGCATCGACCGTAGCATTTAGTGACATTGTACATTATGCTCACACTATTCTACTAATTTGTCATTAAAATAATTTTTCACTAATGGTTATTGTACATGCCGTTTCCACAAACACATGCGCCTGGTTTGTAACTCTTGAGCTATAGCTTGATGTGAGTGGGCCATGAGGTTAGGAACTGCGAAATTCCTCAATATTACTAATCACTTTCTCCGCAATTTCCATCAGTCATGTAGACAACTTCCGGCATCGTTGATTCGCGTAGAAATTCTAGGCCAGGTATCAGGCGTTCAACCCACGATCACAACGTTATGACTACCATTAAACCCCATGCTGGATTCGATCATGCTTATCCTAGCACGAATTGCATCAAAACCAGTCAGTGGAAACCGTTATCTAGACGAATGCAACCAGAGAGTTCCTAATAGTTGACTTTCCGTTACATGATCATGTTTGTCTCCTGGTACTTGCGCTCGTTCCGAGTCTTTCTGTTTCTCGTTACTTGATGACTAAGAGCTTATTCACGTCATTATTCAAAGAGACTGGGCTTGATTTATACACCCTGGATGTCTCTCATAGGCTTGAGTCTTTCCCCTTCACATGAACAGTTTATGTCAACGAAAACTTCCTGTGAGCATTGTTCTGCAAACTTGAAAAGTCTGAGAAAGATGACGGGGTTCATAATGCATTTCGTGGAACTCTCATAGGACAACGTTTTTGAACAAATAATTGTCTGGACAGTCCCTACGGTCTCCACCCTAAACAGTTCCAAAAATTAATTACATTAAAAGTCTATGTGTCGGGAACAATCAATTTGGGATTTGTCAAAGACTCCGCAACTTGTCAATCCAAGTCTTCTCTAGGGCAAATACGCCCACGGGCGGTTGATGGAACGGAAGCTAATCATACACAATCTAGAAAATTCCACTCTTTTCCCCCACTCTTTGTGTGAGGCTAACAGCGGTACTACAGTATCTCTCTATAGTTGACATAACGGATTTTTATAAAATAAAATCTTGATCCAATTTAAGTAATTTAAATGGCATTGCAAAGCACTTTGTTTGTTATCACTTTTTAAATGCAATCATGTACCTAAAGAGGTGGTTGAACCCCACGCCTCATTCCACAGATCAGACCTTCTTTTAAAATACGAGTTACATGCATTCAAAGGATGGACGGGTGGGTGGGTGAAAGTCGACACGTCACTTCCGCTGAGAGGATAATGATGATCCGGATGAAATTGGAAATTCTTCCGCCTCAATAACACGCAATTTGCTAAAATCCATTAACTGAGAAATGAAGAGTGCTGTGCACCTTGCATTACAGCACACAGGTTTGATAATTGTACTTTCACCCGCCGGTCCTCCTAGTCTGTTTACGGAGCATAGACGGTCAGAGGTGACAGGGGAAGCAATTATTACTTTCCCCATACATGCGAAAAAGTACATAAAAAACAACCGACTCGCCCATACAAAAAATAGCATGTATGGTATAGCTCCCTCCGACGCCATTGTAGAGAGTGGTCTCTATAGTGTCTCTGTGTAGGGTGTCCTCCCTCAATGAACTTTCTCTACTTTCACTTGTGATGAGTAGGTATGCATGCTTACTCCGCAAGAATCCCATCGTCATCGTGACAACAGCAGCAACATTTCTCCATACGTGGGAGATTGTCGTTAAAGTGTGTGTGACGCCGTCCATCTCCGTGGAGTTTTGCAAACGATTTCCCTAGAAGCTGCCAACATTCCTTTGTGTCAAAGCTTTTAAAATAAAAGCATCCGGATGCTTTTTCCTTCGGTTTAGTTGTCTGTACTGTGGTCGGGAGGATTGGTTTCATGTGTGGGGATTCGAGACACGGTTTTCCAGTCGGTTGAAAAGAGTTTACGTTTCACAAGCTAAAACAGTAGAGAGAGCAGGTCCGCGCATTCCTCCAGTTCCATTAGTTTGCATTTTGCATAGTTAATAGTTGGGTCCTACGTGCCAGTGAGCTAAAAGCTACTTCATAGCTATTGAAAGGCTACAAGTGCTTGCAGGAAGAACTGTGAGATTACAGCCAATTCTAGCCAATCTTCTTATTAAGTTCAAATAAAGTTTAATTAAGTGATTACCTGGTAATTTAGATCAATAAAAGTGAATTCAAGTCAACCGTGAGACGTGGCTATTAGTTCTTAGGAAACGGTGAATCTGACTGGCTGTATTGCGTTGGATCTGGACGAATCTGACTTCTTGTATCGGATAATTTTACAGATTGGAGCCGTTTGACAATTTGCAATGGCAATTACAAGTATGCTCCCGTTGATTAAACTCTTGTTCGTGGTGGTCCTAGAGGTGGAAATGAGCCAATGTCACATATCATCTGTCATACCAGGTAAGCCTATTTCGTCGATTGTTAATGTTCTTATGACACTGACAGTCCTAAGACGGCAAATTCTATCGGCAAATTCTATCGGCAAATTCTTTGTAGCAGTTCCTTCACTGCGTCACAGCTTATAATCTCAAATTGCAGAATTTACGTTGTCAAGCCAATGAGTCGAATTGGTTTAACCTATTAAGTTTCAGCTGAGGCCAAAAACAGAACTTTGCCCTTATGTAAAATCATCGTAGTTAAAGTCCGTAAAGTTAAAAATTGTCAATTAACGTAACGTCCATTTACCGGACGCAGGTCTTGGAATTAGGCCTCATTAATCCAAGTCCAAATGTGGCCTATGTGTTGTAGCTGCAGACACTACACAAAAGAACAATACGACCTGACAAGTACCATACCTAATGCATACAAGCGTGGGCGAAAATGGAGCAGATCCCAAGAACAATGAACAACGTACGACAACCACGTATCCTGAAAATCCTCTGATTTTACATGACTCATCTCTTCACAATCTCTGCATTCTGACAGGCTACAGCGGTGCATTTGCTTTATCAAAACTCTTGCCGTGATCCTCTACAGCTTTGTGATTTAGACTTTTTGCTGTCCCGCTCACAGAGCAGCACTTCATCATCAATGGACTCACACGCTATTAACCCCAAATCCTAAAGAGAGAAAGGAGAAAGTCCAGTGAAAGCAGCCGTGTACCAAGAATCACGTACGTTCCGCGTACCAAACTACAAAGGATGAGCTACCCTTTTTGCAACTCAGCCATACCATTTATACAATTCGGAGGCTTTTGAAGCCGATAAATGTCCTGCTCGGTTCTTGGAAAAACACCGAGTCACATGTTCAATAAAAAAGGAACAAACCGGAAAGTATTCAGACTGAAAAAGTGTAGAATTACTAAACCCAAGGTTTGGGAATTCCTCCTTCGGGAATATTTACTTTAAGAGCTAAAGGACGTAGTGGAGCGTCTCGAAGCATTAGCTTGTGGCGGAGAAAGCAGACTTTCTCCGTAGAGGGTAACAAACTAATGGCTGTGAGCATTTTTCCATTCCTGTTATTAGTTCGGGTTATGCCTGTTGCATAACCCGGCAAGTCCTGTCATGGTGGTGCGTTTGCGCCATCCTTGAGACTTACCAAGTAACTCGAGTATAGTTACGACTTGTTACGTTGTGACGCTAAATACTTGGGTGGTTAGCCGGCTGTTAGTTCTGTTAAATGGTTTGAGGTTCCTTTGTGGCCTGTAAAAAATGGTCTGGTTCCGGGAATTGGCCGTGTGGGTGTCAGTCACCAAGCACTCGGAGTTGTAAAAGCAGGGAGGGAGAAGCTAGGGGCAGAGGAGAAATTCTCCATGCGGAAGATTGACATCCTGCGTCCTGATTTCTGTTATTGCAGAAAGCTTTCAGGAGTGAAGATGCCGAGATGATTTAGAGGATTAGGATTTGTGGGAATCGCCGCCACTGCAGTGCCAACCAAACTTGCTTCATAAGCCGTGGATGATGGCATTGTTCAGGGACTTGGGAATATAAAGAGCCAGGCTTCAATTCCGAGACACAGTCTGTCTTTGACACAAGTTGCAACTTTGTTTCTTAGAGCGGAGGACAGAGGAGTTGTTACTCTTGTAAGTAGGCGGAGAATAGCTGAAATTTACATAAATGGTATAAACAGCTAATGAGCTTTCATAAACCGTGGACCTAAAACTGGTTTGAGCATTGTCTTTCTCCTGAGTGAGGCTTTTGAGGTCGTGTGTGAAAGTTGAGGAACTTTGACAGAAGAAGTACACGTTGAGCTTTCTCCAGTTCTGAGGAAGATATTGTTTTCAGTGAAAAATACAAAGACATCAATTCCAAGGAAAGAATTGTTCGTTAGGACTGTTTAAGAAAGCAGGGTCGTGAAGAAAATGCACATGGCTGTGGTGTGTTTAACCCTTCATGCCTTCATAGTACCTACGTTGTGTTCCACACTTGTGCAAACAAGTAGTGAAAGTCATGCAAGTAAACCTGAAAGCTTGGGTAGGTGTGAAAATTCCAACTTGCAAAAAGATTTGTAACAACTCCTTGATTTTTTTAACTGAATCAAACATTGTCATTCGCAATTGTCTTTTTCAAAAAAAGAATCCGCCTTAACGTGAGGTTACCTTTAAGTAATTGTACTGTGGGGAACAATATAAAAGCTGTAGTCTCTGAACCTCTTGTGATCAACAGGTGATCCCAGATTCGGCTTCACAAACAAGATAGTCAGAGTCTCCAGAGGGCCGAATACACCTTCAGATGACGACTTTACCCGACTTCTTATTTCAGTCACCAGCCTACCAACTCAAATACCGACCGGGTAGTTTATCCAGGTTCCATTCATACACCGGTGAATCCGCATTCGGGGGCGGTGGTTCTAGCAATTTCGGATCTTCAGCCTACTCGCCATCAAGCAATATGATGAGTTTACCTGGTACAATGCTCGGACCTGGTTCATTCGGTTTCGGGGTAAACAGATATCGCTGACTGGGACCAGGAAAACAGCAAAGCAGCCAATGCAGAGAATGCGGCAAGCCCGGATGGAGAAAGCAAATACCCGACATACACGCCCATGATTGGAGCCAGTAAGTCGCCTTTGTTAATTCAAATTACATTTAACATGAAAATTAAACATTAACCGTTTACCGTTAATCCTTGAACCAACTCTGTGAATGACGCAGGAGCTCTAAGCAACATGGAGCAGTTCTTCGAACACGTGAAAGAGAACTTACACGCCGTTCGACATTCTGATAACGGTGCTGAATCCGAATCCGATCCGAATGAGGACATGCAAGACGACCCATTCAATTACCTGGGCTCGGAGTCATTACCAGATTCGCAGAATGAAGGTACTGCCGCGACTGCAGGTAGCTATGACCGTTTCAATCTTGTTATTAGCCTCGTGTATCGCCCTAATTATCCCTCATTTCCCTATTAGTTATATTTTCCAAGCAATAACGTTAATTGGAGAAATTGCTTTCTCCTAATTTTATCATGTCTTCACAACCTTTCGAGGCTATAATTAAGCTGCAGCTATCCTAGCAAAGGTGTGTCCTTTATCCTTTAATAATTTACAAATGGGTGGGTTGTGTCTCTCCCTGCAGGGAAGGAAATCAACATGAAAGCAAGATGGCTGCCGCCTAGGCTATAAGCTGCAGCTATCCTAGCAAAGGTGTGTCCTTTATCCTTTAATAATTTACAAATGGGTGGGTTGTGTCTCTCCCTGCAGGGAAGGAAATCAACATGAAAGCAAGATGGCTGCCGCCAGCTGGGGGACTAGTTGGACGACATAACTTGTACCGTTACAGTACGAGGAAAGTCAGAAGTGTCTCGGCATAATAAGGAGCGTTCAACAATTTGTCACGAATCGTGTCTGTAGTTGCTTCATGAGTGATTTTTTCAACTAATTAGCGGGAATTCAAGGCACGCAACGCAATGTTAATCATTGATAACGGTGCTATCGTCGAATTAAATGTATGGGAAGACTTTAACTACGATTTTCTGCATGGAATGTACTTAAGGTGAAAATAACCTAAAGCATGTAACGTAGTTGCGTGACAGAGCCATGAACCCTTTATTACTTTAGGATTTAACCGGTCTCCAAAAGTTACTAGAAATAGAAAGATTACATGTAGCCATTACTACACGTATGTTAATAATTCTAATCCCTTTTTTGATGCATGCAATGACTGTATCAAGCCAAAGATGATTACATCTAAAATGTTGTTATTTAAAGATGATTTGACAGTTATCACCGCCTATGATTGCTGAAACTGATGATGTAACTGCGTCTGATCGGAGATCTAGCTCATGTACAGTTAGCAGATTTCAGAAACTAACGTAGAAATTAAGATAGACTTGGAGGAACCATTCAACAATATCCTTTTGATCTATTACATGACTTGGCCTATTTAACATCATATCTGTAATTTACAAATAAAGTTTCCAATTATCAATGCTGCATGTTCTATCATTTGAACATGGAATCATAAAAAATTTGTGATTCATACCTTAAGAACTGCCATCTGTTGAAGCTTTTTACAGCCATCAACAGAAATCAATGGTCTCCAAATAACTGAGAATGCAATAAAGTAGCAGGAATGGCGACCATGATTAGCGGATTTTGGGATGGGCAAGGTTAACATAACTTGTTGTCTTTCTGGTTTGGCATCTGATGGATACAGATTGCATGTGTAATGTAATAACTGAGCAAACTTAATGCTATCAGAGCAATAATCTTCTATTTACGATAAGACATGGCCGCCACGTGATAAAGCTCAACTCTGCTAATTGTTTCATTAAGGGCTGAACGCCAAAATCCTTTTACTCATACTTATTTACTTCTCCTAAAAGGCTTACAAGAGTCAGTATTCTTATTGATAAATACCTTTCTGGATAAATTCCAGGCCTGATATGGTAAAAGTATATCGTGATTTGCTACTTGTCAAACGGTAAAAGCTGGAATGTACACTATAACACAATCGATTATAAAGAGGACACGATTCTGACATATCTGGTATCTGTGAAAGCAAAGGCAAACAAGTGCACCGATTGAGTATTCGTTGACTGTACTTTCACCAATACAGGCTAACTAAAATGCCTGTAACAAATCTGCTTGTTGTATCAGTAGCTCACTCATATCGGATCGAAATCTGTCGCTTAAGTATTTCGAGAACGTCCAAGAATTTGTCCAGTATCACTATGGTATATTAATTCCGTAATTTCCGTCCAAATTTTAAGCCGAGTTATGACAATCTCCGTGTAACAAAACTTCTTAAAACGAAGCATCTAAATGATTAACTAGCGACTTCGAAGTTTCATACATGGCTTCAGGTGTTCTAAAATACTGTGTAGTTCGTGGATACGTTTTCCTTTTTACACTGATTCTTCAATTAGGCCATGGATTTCTCTCGAAATCAACCAAAAAGGAATATCCTCAATCATTTGCATTGGAAGTTTTCGGGACTCAGGTAAATTTCCTGAAAGAACAGGACGAACAAACAACTTCATTCAGCTTTCTCCATGAGCAAGCACCGCAAATTATGTTGACACAGACAGTTCCTGTGCCCTTCATACAGTTGACGAACTCAACCGGATATTTGTCCGAATATTATGAACATGAATGGCTCCATGAAGAGGTCCAAGTCTCGTTGATTTATGGACATCTACGCCATAGTTCCAACATAGCTCTAGCATATTTCACAAAAGGTTCATTCACCTCCAAAAACTTGGCTCGTCTACTATGGAGCCATTTCGCCAGACCCATCGTCGACTTCTTCATGCTCGACCACCCGGAACAAGAAAGTCCCGACTTGCTCGCTCGCCTCCGTCACGTCATCGATTCCAGAGGTAACCTCTACCACAAAGGCACGTTTTTGTCCGGCAAGTTCCTCCGAGTCTCTGCTACATTCGCGCCACACTACGTAGGTTTTAACGTCGACAAGGTCACGAAGAAAGTCATCAACGGCCGAGGACTGTACTTCGACATGATCGAAACAGTCGCCTCGATCAAGAACTTCACCTACGTACTTCAGAACTCCACGAAAGGTGCCACCGGCTTCAAGGAGCCTGATGGCACGTGGAGTGGAGTCGCTGGTGACGTTTTCCATCGCAAAGCGGAAATGGGCGTCACTCTGGGCACGTCCTATAGCCGTCAGTGCGTCATGGACCACACGGACGTGTTCGAATACACCAGACTCTCTTTCGTGGCCCGCGTGCCATCTCCCGAAACTCGATGGATAGCCTTTTTACAGTCCTACGACCTGCCAGCATGGGCAGCCATCTTGGTTTGTGCAATCCTTTGTATCATGGCACTTTTTCTCATGTACCAGTTCCAAGGCCTAAAATCCCAAGCTATGTTTTGCCCCTGTACCCTTTTCAGCCAAGTGGACACCTCACAGGCAAAGGCAAAGTCTAACAAATTCTTGACTGGAGCCGTGGATAGGAATCGTGCATTTAACCCTGGAAACGCTTTCAAGAGTTCCATCAGCATTTACAGTGCCTTGCTGGAGCAATCATGCACGTATTACTTTGATCAAAGCAACACGAAAAAAATCCGTCTAATACTTATCACCTGGGTGCTTGCATGCCTCATTTTCGGCACAGGGTACAAGTCCAACCTCGTAGGGTTCATGACCTTCCCGTTCGTCGAACCAGTGCCAGAGACCTTCCAGCAGCTAGCCGGTGCCAAGGACTACGCCATTAATTTCCAGTGGTACGGCGGCCTGGCCATGAACCGATTCAAGACTTCCGACATTGCCATGCATCGTAAGCTCTACAGTCGCTTCAAAGTGATGAAGAACTCGGCTAAATGTATCCAGTCAGTGCTGCTGGAACATAAGACAGTTTGCATTATTTACAACGAGGCAGTGTTGTTCGCCATAGCTTCCAATTACACACTTCATCCAACTGGTAGCGAGTCCGCAAAAGATGGACTATTCCACATGGCCAAAGAATTCGGTTTGCTCGTTCCAGTCTGTTGGGTCTTTTCCAAAAGGCACGGTGTACACTCCCGACTTCAACAAATACACCTTGGCGGCCATGGCCTCCGGGCTCCATGACCATTGGCTCTACAAGGATAGACACCAAAGAAGGCTGCAGTCAGCCAGGTGGATCAAGCACCTCCAGTCTAATGCGCACAATAGCGGGAACTTCCAGCAAACTCAGGTGGTACAAGCAATTACACGTCTTCATTACCTAAAGGATCCGAGACCAAAGCCTCTGCAAAAGAAACATTTGACAGGCCCCCTTGGGCTATTAGCTGTTGGTCTGAGTGTCGCGGCTTTTGTGTTTACCGAGGAATACGTTGGCAACTTGATCCGCCAAATGATGACCATTGTCCGAAAGAGTGCGAAAAGGTCGGCTGGGCTCGTGGCCACAGTCTGGCAGCGTTCCAAACGAGGGTTGTGGACAAGCTACTGTATTTGCAAATCTTATATCGAGCATGAACAAGTTCAGTCATGCATGTCCAATTAATAGTATCTTTAGCTTCAATGTCATCGTGCATTAGGTGTACATATTGGTGTTATCACAGTCGATACCTAAAGTAAAACCATAAGCTATTGGTAAGTCCTATGAGCTGAAATACCTGGTACGAAGAATATCCTTTACACGTAACGAAGCTGGAAACCTCTAAATCTCATTATATTAATTGGGTCCACCTTCAGAGAGACCGGAAATGAAACCGTGTCATTACTGATGCAACAGTACGCCTGCAATAAAGTAATTCATTTTCTAAATAATTTTAATAACAAGGTTTACGTCAATTTTCTCCATCACGTTATTATTCCATTGTTCATCGTCTGCTATTCGGCGGTATTAGGTCAACCGATCTCAAAAGGTTGGATGACCATTAAAGACATTATTTGAACGCATCAATTAAAGCGCCTCTCATGTAGGCAAATCCGGTGTCGTAAGCCATGGAACCTAAACATTATGGACATCAGCCTCATTTCTAGCGAATCAATTCACCAAGTGGAGCGAATAACCACTTTGTCTTTTACGTACGCTAATTGATGTTGTTTTATTGCTCGTAGAAAGCAGATTGCTTTCACCCAGTACTGGAAGAGGTGATACATGCAAGCTGTAGACAACTTTCAGGGTGGTCATTTTATCTGACCGAGTCGCAAGATCTACTTTGTAAGTGCGAGAGTTTCTTTTACGTGCGCTAATTGACGTTGTTGTATTGCTCGTAGAAAGCAGATTGCTTTCACCTAGTGCTAGAAGAGGGGTTACATGCAAGCTGTAATCAACTTTCAGGGTGGTCATTTTATCTGACCGAGTCGCAAGATCTACTTTGTAAGTGCGAGAGTAAAAGATTGCGTTATAGATAACTGCATCGTTAGCTCTATAAATGTTTAAGCTTGGTTGTAACTCTGGGTGCAATTACAAAAACTGGAGGTAGGCATCACGTGAATTTCTGACTTCACATAACTTGTTTTCCCGTCCCTCGTCCAGTAAATTCTCACAGTCAGTTTAAGCCTGTCCTCAAAATGGATGGTGATAGCAGTTATTGACTTCAATTCAATTCTGGTGCAAGTTGTGATAACAAAATTTTAAATGCTTGACAACCGTCAGTGCTACTTCAATTAAGTAGAATCGGCGTGAAAAGTAAGCCAAAATAAAGGCTGGAGTCCAAATAAAGTAATTCCCAGCATTATAAAGAAAATCTAATGGCAGACGCAAGCCCTACGACACATTTCCAGGTCAATTATGAAATCCACCGATTTTAGAAATGTTGAGCTGTACTTTGCATTGACCCCTTTGAAGACCTGACTTCGAACCTTAATCGTGTCAAATACTGAGAATAACTCCGCACTGTGTCTACTAATTGGAGAACAGAACATCATCTTTCTTCTTTCCTACATTACATGAAGAAACACTCACCTAAAGGAGGATTTTTACCGTTACGTCGCAAAAATGCCAGCTGCAGTGATCGCTTTTTTCATCATAAACATTATGACTGTACTGTGCCGTGTAACTGACATTATCGGTATCACTAATGTAGCTGAAAACGAAAGAATCGACTGTTCAACGGTCATAATCGCCAATCC
>VRMD01001650.1:0-16012 GCA_009872375.1 Sminthurides bifidus | reverse complement strand
TTAATGACAAGATCATAATGATTTGCTTGAGCAAGCGCAAGTCAGGTCTCTCATTTCTGTTACACCTGTCCGACATAATTATGCTACAAGTTGCAGCTCGATTTGTAACGTATCCATTTTAGTTCATGTTATCTTCAGCCGCCTCTTATTAGCCTGATCGAGATCTGCTTTTACCGTTTACACGCTTTTCCCCTGTCAGACTGAGTGCTTAAACGTTTGACGTTCAACACGTAAGAAATAATCGTTTTCAAAATTGCTGCAGCTCATTTTGCAATTCTACACGGCCAAGCTTATACGACTGGGTATGTTCACTCTTTGAAAATTCCTCTGATCTTGTACCGTATTCCTAGGGCTGAATGCAATGTCATTCTCAAATTTCAATTGCCCAATGCTCAGTCACGTCTCTCGCTGCACTGCCCGACCAATTGATGAATGCAGAATGTAGACTACGGAATAATTCCAAGTCAATGCAATCTGGCGGCAACCTAATTTACAGAATTGTGCCTTTGTTTTCCCTTCCTCTTTCAATCCTGTTTCTGTCCTCGTTATCTTTCGACACACAGAGGCCTTTAAACCTTGTCAAAAGTCGTCGATGAAGTTTCCATAATTCGCAGCCTTGATTATCTCCTGCGTGTGTCACCTAGGTGGAGACTGCGCAGTGCAGTGGCACAAACATTTTTCCAATTGGTCGTAAATAGATTGTGCTTCGATTAAATTTTAACCAATGTAAAATTAATCGCGTTAAATTTCCCAAGGCTGCAGCAGCATTGTAATCGCTTTGTCCCTGTCAGTAACCAAACCTCCCTTTTCCACCCCCTGTCTCCTGCAGTAATTATAAACCCAATAGAGGCTCTTCTGGTCAGAGGATTTTGCTTTGCAAATGTAGAAACGTTTGTCATAATTAACGTCCGTGTTCATGTGTATGCGAGTCAATCAAAGTTATAATCCCTCTACTGAACGGTGAGCTGTCGGAGGTAATTGCCCAAACTAGTTGTCAATGGGTATATTTTGTGTTAATTCGCAAGCGGAATTGCAATTCGCAAACTATTGTTTCGAGCCCATCATTCCTGTTTCCGATTAATCTTGCTCACAACAAGTTGGAGCCGTGATATAAATCCTTCACTTTGTAGTCGTAAACTAGAGACGAATACATCCTCATAATGTGGCCATAAAAAAGTACAAAAAATTCACTAACCGGATTCCGTCCCTTGTAATCTCCGCTTTACAGTATCCCTTCGTCTCGTCTTCAGCGTCTTGTTTACAAATCCTCCAGATTATAAAACAAGGCAAATGAGTCGTATAAACCCGAGTTTCAAATAAAATCTCTCTCAAGTTTTCCCTGACACACTTAAAATTATTCCCAGTTTTGCAGACAGGTCACAAAGGTAACACTCGTGGTCAAAAAGAGGCTTTTTTTACTATAGTTACATCGGCAAATCCTTCAACGAGCTTCGTATCCACAATTTTCGCATCTGCGCTCACGTTTACTACCTCTTGACAAAGGTCTCGGTTAATCTTCCCCTTTCGTCCTGCAGCCTCATCAGTCCCACTGAAACTGAAGCCAACCTCACATGCACCGGGGTTGGTTGCTTCCTCAAACGTTTGTGGAAAGTCAGTATTGCACACTTGAGCTTTGCTTATGACACGACATGCCACAAGTTTGGGACGAGCAAACTTGGTAATGTCCAGGTAAAAAATCCGTTTCGGGTGGGTGGTACCCCAACAAACTCAGGCTCGTAAATGCAAGAGCAAGTATTTGTTTTTAAGCAAGACAAGGAATGCATTAAGTCAAGAAGTTTTCCTTTTCTTCTCAGTCCAGGGAGAGCAAGGCAGATAGCAAGAGAGGGAGGGCACCGTGAAACATTATTAATTCAGTTCCAGCAGTTCTCTTCCTGTTAAGCAAATACCGGGTTTGTCCGACACTATTGTTTGCTGCCCAGCTTACATAAGCTGCCGTCAGATGAACAATTCCAGCCGTGTATTATATTATCACTTGATCAAAATTCACGTGCACACTTGATCCTTTACAGTCTTTCGTATCTTCCACCTTGTGAGCCTGTCAGCTATCTAAATGTAGCAAGTCTCTTGGACAAATCACACAAGATCAACAGAGATTTACACACAAATCACACACAGCGTCTCACAGAGTGGAGCAGTTTTTCCTTGAACAATGAAATATTATATGCCGCATTTTTTTACAGCTCTCACGACACATTCCCTCTTGGCAGCTCGTTCCTCTACGTGTCTAATAATATGATTAGTGGTGTGTGTGTACGAGCTTCAAAATGCGAATCAATTTATTCACCACTTTTTCCCCGATGTGGACGGGGCCTCACTGCCCGTGCCTCTCCGTCAGTTTCCTCCGTCTCCGCTCTGCAGGGACAGTACCGCACCGCTCTTTGTTGCACAAAGCAACAATGCTCGCACGTTATTGCACTACTACAAAAGCTTTAGCAAAGTCGTCGCTTTCTTCTTCAGCGTCTTTCCTTCGTCTGATCGTGATTCTTGACAGAGTCGGCAACGTATACCTGCTTCACGTTACTCCTTCCCTTCATCGTTACTCGTTGTTACCGTGGTTGCCATGTAATTCATACGCATAGTAGTATACCTGTCGCTTATTTCCTCCCTCCTCCTCCCTTACATTCCCTCAGCGTTGTACTGCAAGTGCAAGTATTCCTGGTATCCTTAAACCCCTGTTAAACTAACGAAACTTGCAGATAAGTAACCCATCAGTACTTGTGAAACGCAACCCAGTCCGTGTACACGGCTCTTCTCCACGCGCCTTACATATACATACGCATTCACCTGTTGATTAGCAGTAGTCAAGCAAAGCAAAACATTTCTTCTCCTACGCCAACATTGCTGTTGAACATGAAACTTTTCTTCAGCGTCATCCCACCACAGGATCTCTCTCTCTCTCTCTCTTGAAACCAATTCAGCTCCGATGCATTTCCCATCCTCACAGCCTTCCAAACGTTTGCTCAGATCAGCGAAGCTGCAACTCCTCGGTTGATGCTTGATCCTTTAATGAAACCATCTTACGATTCCGATTCTCGTCTTCTCACATGTATTTCATTAATCCGCAATCATGATGCTGCTGCTGGCTTGGCCCATCGTCTCCCCTTTCTGATCACCAGTTCGGGCTAAAGCAGAGGAAGTCACCAGCCGATCGGATTTGATCTAGCGCCCAGTTCACCTGTTACCTCATCACCAGTACTGAATATCCGACCCAGACGCGAGTACGCAACAAGTAAATAACCCTTGTGTGGAACCTCTGTGGGTGCAAGCCAAGACAACGTGCACCTGTGCATGCATGCATCCCGCCTTGCTCCAACGGAGATGAGAGCGTTTATCCTAGCGTAAAAATCCAACACCGAAACTCAAACGGAGCCGCAGGCTTATCATCACTAATTCATGCACATCAACCAAAGATCAATCCAATTCATCCACTCCAGGCTTAACAACATAATACTTGTGAAGCAATACCTTTTCCCACTCCCTCTGCCCAAGTCTCCTCTCTGGTAAACAGGCCTCGCTTCCAGCCAGTTTCTCCAGACACGTTTCAGACAACAAGTGCGTGATTCAGAAACTGCGTCGAGAGAGAAACGTCAAGCATCTCCGACCACCGCATACATTCGCCCTCAACGGCGTGAAAACGTGCTCAACTTTCTTTCCAACCTTTGTAATAAATACCTGCCCATCCGAACCGTCGGTCAAGTGCACTATAAACCTGGCTGGAACTACGCCAAGACTTCAAGTTCAGGGTAAGGGTTCAGCCTTTGGCATACCTTCCCGTTCATATTTAAAACATGTGTTGAGTTACAAGGGACTGAATCTACCTACTGCCGCTCCACCTTCCTTCACAATCGGGGCTAGCTCCAGTACGTAAAAGCCAATCCTCCAATACCCATATTCTACAAATCTCAACTTCTAACCCGCGGACTCAATTAGCTCAACCTTATCATTTAGTCTAAACTGTTCCTATTACCACACTGAAAGTAACTGCTCCTAATCTCTCTTTCATCCAGCTATTTACCTCCTACGTGGCCTCGAGGTCTCATTCACTGGTGAAAATTTGGCCTGAGCCACTTCCCCGATTTCACAGGCAGGCAGCATTTCCATGACTCAAAAACAGGGCTCGGCTCCTGGCCCTATCCATAAACTGAAATTACGAGCAAGAAAATTCCAAAGAGTAATTTACGCTTCATGGGCCAGAACTCGAGGGAGGCATAGGCAGGCAGCATTTCCATGACTCAAAAACAGGGCTCGGCTCCTGGCCCTATCCATAAACTGAAATTACGAGCAAGAAAATTCCAAAGAGTAATTTACGCTTCATGGGCCAGAACTTGAGGGAGCCAAGTAACTTTTTCTAGTGTCGCGAAACGAGTCAGCGTCATATCATTCGCAAAAGCATAAAATTCTACTCTTTTCTTACTCAAGGGTAGCGACATGGACAAGCCTGATACCGTGTATGATTCCGTTCATGTGCTGCATATGCTCGCTTTCATTCGTGCACTGTGTAGCATAGTAACTGTCAGTGTCAAAAGGAATCATCTCATGGTGGAAGACAGTTACCTTGGTTAAACCGACTATGGCTATGGATAAATCTGTCTTATTCGCGACTTAGCCAGAGGCTGATGAATGAGAATATCTCGTCAAAACCTTACTCTTTTTGTAAAGCCGCTACCATGGGTACATGAAGAGTCTCATTGGAACTTGATGGAAGTTACGTCGCCACTTACAGCAGCCTGTCAGCAAGTCCAAGACTCCCTTCTGAATACCTACATACGACTTCTTGTCCATGCTCCCACCTGAGGTAAAACGAACGACGAAGAAAATCCCAAATTGAAACACACTATGTTAGCGTTGCACATGTACCGTACTTTGCACCCAGTCATTCAAGGGACAACGTTGAATAGCTGTCTAACTGCTGCGTACCGTACTGCATTTAACGAAGACAAGCCCATCATCATTTGCAGGCCAGCATGGTATTTCTCTTTTTTTTCGGTTTATCTCTCATCTTGTCGCTAGCGCCTCTGCTTCCTCCTTTTACTCCTTTATGAGATCTCCTGTAATGTCCGCTTTCATCCCGTGTATCAAATCAAATGCATCCAGATTGAACATAAGTGAACATGCCGTGTTGGACAGGGAACATGAACGTAAGAACTTGAACCAACTTTGCAAATCTAAATCTCTACCTCTCCGAAACGCATTTTCAAGGGACAACGTTGAATAGCTGTCTAACTGCTGCGTACCGTACTGCATTTAACGAAGACAAGCCCATCATCATTTGCAGGCCAGCATGGTATTTCTCTTTTTTTCGGTTTATCTCTCATCTTGTCGCTAGCGCCTCTGCTTCCTCCTTACTCCTTTATGAGATCTCCTGTAATATCCGCTTCCATCCCTAGTATCAAATCAAATGCATCCCGATTGAACATAAGTGAACATGCCGTGTTGGACAGGGAACATGAACGTAAGAACTTGAACCAACTTTGCAAATCTAAATCTCTACCTCTCCGAAACGCATTTCAACGCCCGTCATAAAACGTGAAATCCATCTCAGATTAAGCAATGAATATGCTCTTCGTCCCTTCAGATTTCTGTGTCACTCCCAAAGCGTAGACAGGTGTGCTTTTTGCATGATAAGTTTGTGAGCTAAAGATATCGCATATCTTGCCATTAGTATTACGGTTATGTTACGCAAGCTGACATAAACCCGAGCATCGTCTCGTCTTCGTTATCAAATTTGCACACCGTCTGCAGCAACAATTAACTATCTGTGAACATGTGGAACTGTTCTTCATATTTTTATTTCATTAAAGTTTTATCGCCAACCATGAGTACGCAACATTTATCTAGGCGTACATCAGCTTCAACAAAAGAAATGCAGCAAAAATTTTAGAAACAGTTACTCAACTAGCGGACCGAAACTCAATCCAAGCCATGATTTCTTTCCGGCCATATGTCAGTCTTATGCTACACCTCTAGTATGGGATAATCTTAAGAATGTTTCATTTACGCAAAATTTTCCTCTGCATTTTCTGCTTTTAATTTCGTACGGCACTTAAAAGCCGTTCCTCAGCAATTAGTGAGAAATTTCGAGGAAGCAGTCTTCCAGAGAAGCAAACGAGCTGCCGCATGCCTGCGACTTCAGGTGAAGTCATTCAAAGTTTGCACACGGGAAACGGAAGAAACAAACATAAAGTCTCTGCTCACTCTTAATTCCTGTCCGCCCAGCCAATCTTGCAACTATGACGGAGAGGAAGGGACATAAGCTAAAGAGTCACATCCGAAACTGTTATCGTCGCCATCACAACCACATGTCTTCGCATATTTCCTGCTTAAGTAAAATTAGTCGGCATCATCATCCTTCTTGGTCAGAGAATGGATGCATGGCTATCACTTCACTCTGCTGAATGATCCCTCTGATTATGCAAGATTTAAAAATCATCTTTATGCAACAGAATACCAGGTTTAAGACATAGATTCAGTCGATATAAGCAAATGAACCATCATTTCAGTCACCTATTTCTACCTGTTCCATAAATTCGATTCCACCTATTCAAGCCCTTTCTGCGGCTTGTTGCAGAATTAAAACATGACTCTAGTATACTTCATGCACATAGCATGCGAAAAAATTCGGAGTGTTAAAGCACTCACGAATAGCAAATGTTGTTCTCAGGTCTCATGATACTGTTAATGCAGAGACAAGACGGAGCGGCCTCGCAGGAAGATTTCAAGGCGCTTCAAGTTATCCATCTAATTCCAAAACATGGGATCAAAGAACCAAGAAGGTTACTGCTCGTGTCCGTATGATTAGCATCAAACAGGATTCAAATCCGTTTTCTTTTCCCAAAAGTCTTCGTAAGAGCTTTGTTTTACCGATAGTTCCACTCGTCTGAGCTAACTGATGCTATTCTGAGAGTCTTACAACAAGTAACTTGCTCGAATGTGTGCTTTCTCAAACTTCAGTCCGCGGACTACAGCCTTAACTGGCAAAGTCGTGCTTTTCATTACAACTGCAACAAATTATCTTGATTGCATACATGGTTTCACAGTGCCACTATCAATTTCAGTCTCACTCTGAGCTTTCTCATAGGTTTACACGGCGGAATCTACTGGTTATCACAGGTTTCATACTGTTACTTTCGTAAACGAAAAGTTTCGTAACAGGCATGTCAGCATTGTAATTGGCACAGATCCAAGCACCACCAATCGTATTTCCAGGAAACAGTTACCCTTGAACTACATGTACGGGCTCATTGTTACAGCACCAGCCTCTCATGTTAAACGTCCTCAGCAGAAAGCAACCCAATTCTGTGGTACGCGCTTCCTCTACCAAATTTATACGAAGCTGAAATTCTATCAAGAAGGGATTCGGGTGATGTGCAAATATTTCCTAGAACTACGTCTGTAGCTTCGCTCTGTGGATTTTGCGAGTTTCTGTTCGGAACGAACTGGGTACTGAACCTTTGAGAGATCACTTAAGTGCATATGTCCATCAGACATTTCCACGAACCTAACTGTACCCGCTTGAACTCTACTGGGGCCATTAAAAACCGTGGTACTGTAATCCAATAAAATTAACAAGCTCCTCGTTGTCTTCCGCTCATCCATCAACTTGTTCATCACTTTCCGCTTTAATTTCCCAGTGCTTAACATTTTTAATTTTATACAGAGCGAGCCAAAGCAGAAGACTCCCACGGAATCGTAATTCATTCAGCGTCCATCCGCTGAAATATACAAGCCCAGCTGATGCTGACGCAAGGATTTCGACAGGATTACGAGGTTTAACCGGGTAGAGGAGGCATGGAAAGTTCGTAAATGAATCCCTCATCAGCTCTAGTTAGTACTTGCCTGGTAAAGCTATGCATGTTACTGATGTTACATTTTTGATAATATTACAGCTGCTCTTACTTAAAGGGCTTCGATTGAATAAGCTCTCTGTGAAATGCAACATCACAGACTTTCTTTTCCACAAACTGCTCAAATGATTAAAGTTCTCTTACCTTGTCTTTTGCCGACATTTTGCGAGCTTCTCGTCCTCGGGTAGAAGTAATTGCCTCCATCGAGATCTGGCTCTCCTTTGCCACCGAATAGGAAGTCAGGGCAGGTTGGTTCTGAGCATCAGTTGTGGTAATTTTCTCCACGGCCTTTCGCAGTTGTTCGTTTTGTCTTTCTTTGCTCTTCAGTTCCAACAGCTAGGAGCAATCAGTGAAAAGTATTCATCAACATGGGTGATTTGCGCCTCTACCATCCACATAACAATGCATCAAATTATCGAAGGCTTAAAACCGCATGTGGATTTCCACCGGACTATCGCAACAATGCCCACATGCAGTCCTCCGCATTTGCCTTTTGAATAAATCCGAATCAAATCTCCAATCAGCATTCAAGCCCCTGCTTCTCATACAACAACAGCGTGATGTGGCCCGGCTCTGACGATTGAGGTTGGTTATAATTGCCTAGTTGAACTGCTCATTTATTGTGTGATTCCGTACAAGTACAAGCAGTTAATTCAGCTCTACTATGTATTACTTGATTCATGTCACGGATCTGTTATCTGTAGCGGTTTTAATTCGTAATCTCTGACGAGCAGTTTTGATTCCTGTGTGGCTCATCTTCCGGTTTGTCTCCTCTCACGGCAATAGCTGTGAAATAAGATATCACTCAACTGCTGTCACGTTGATGAGCCAGACAGCAGACATCTATTTGTTGCTCGCTGATGCTGTTGCATTGATCCCTTGATATGCAACAAGAGTAAGAATACACTTCTACTGCCACGAACAGTATACATAAAAAGCTGCTCACTCATTCCGGTCTGCAGATTCCACCTGTACCAGCTTAAGCTGTTAATCTGTCAATAATGGTGGAACGAGCCAGAACTTGATTTGATGCTAATTGATACGATGTCCAAAGACACCTATTGACCCTCTGGTACCAGCACGGCATGATCACGACCAAAAGAACTATATATCTGTCTCTGTCGCTGCCAAATTGTCTTTGATGTGTCTGACATGCTCTGCGCTTTTAGCTATTCACCAACTCCAAGTCTTTCTTTCGTGAGCAGTTGCAATGTCTGCACGTCTGTGTCTGATGTCTTCCCGGCTTTGTTTCGGCAGATTTCTTCCCACCCTGTCTTCAAAGAGACATGCCACTCTTTTATTTCCTTCCAGCGCAAGGTGAATCCCTGCAATCGTTCGATCAAAGTATTCCACATTTCTAGCAAAAGTCTGAGAGGTTGCAGCAATTACGTACAAGCCTTTTGCGTTTCTATAGTTTCGCTACTACAACGTGCAGGATACCAGAGGAAAGTTTGCTACAGGAGGATGCCAAAGCTGCGCCTTCGTCTAGCATGTTAAGATTTATGATTCGATAGCCCTGATTCTAATTCCTGTTTAGTGTTAGCTTTATGCAGGTGTCATTTGCATCGATGATTAAACCTAACGCGGCAGTAAATAACAGTAAGAGCGTCTTTAACTCGGCCCCTCGCCTAATCCTTAAATCAACGTTTGCACTCTCAGAAGCTTGTTTCTCCCCACCTTTAATCTTTTTCAACTAACATTGCTGGCAAAAAAGCCAGCCCTCATTCTCACGGAGCCCATTTCTTCCTTCATATGTAATCAAAGTCTTTAGAAGTAAACTCATTGCATAACTAACAAACACGACTTACCAGACGGGTGAGCTGCGTCTTGAATTCTTGTTGAACTTTCTTTAAAGTCCGTCCCGAAGGCATCTCTGTGGCATTGAATGTCACTTGATCGGAGTTTTTCTGCTTCGTGCTTCACCTACGGAGAAAAAAATCAGGTAAGTTTAGTTTCTCTCCTTCATGTTCGACTTGATAACTTGATACTGTGTTCAATGTTGCCTTGGCAACCAAATACATCTGGCAATTTCACGAAAGCCCTTTTGATCGCAGTAGCCTCCAGCACCGAAATAATCCCATTTTGTCCAACTTGAAACCAACGAGAAGGTGTATCGATCCCTTTAGTTAAAGTATTGGTTACTTCGATTTTTGTTATGGCCTGCGTGTCACAGGTAAGTTACTACTATTACTCTCAGCGAACAAATTTGATTACTCAGCCGCAAGAAAGTGTTAGATGCAATGCTTACTCCTGGTGGTATCTGCTTGACAAGAATTGGGCCAACTATCAAACTATCCTTTTCACTCACGCGAACAGTGCTGAAAACAGAAATGTGCAAGATTTATGACCTATTGATTAAAGGGTGGTACTTGTAACGTGTAAAACCGAAAGTAGGCTAATCTTATTTCATTTTTCTTCCACGCAACAAATCTTACCGCCTCACCTATCTTACCGCAGTCACTTGTTCCTTTCAGCTGCCAGTATCCTCTCAGTCAGTTGACCAATTCACTTGTTGGAAACTAATCCTTCAGCTATTCTTCTTAACGAAGTTAATAGCTGGTTTCAGTTCATTTCAATTCTTAACTAACTATGACAAGCCAGGAGCACCCATGGACGGAAACTCAGTCCGATGAAGTCGGCACCTGACATTCCTCTCAAGGAACACGGCATTAAACTTGTTGAGCGATAGTTTAGAGGATCGGTTTCATCTCACCTGCCGTAGATGTACAGTTTCATTTAACATTTTAAGCCCTTTTGGTCCGAACACAATATTAACATGACAGCGGAAGGACAGGCGTTGTCAATTCGATTTCTTGCACAGAGTCAAAGTTTCATGCCTGATGCCTGATCCCAATCCGTGTTGTGCAGACTCTCATCAGACATTCTTCCTTGTATGATAGATCTGATGATGTCCGCATACGGCACGCCAGACTAATCATCATCATTCCTCCAAGAGGCAGGGAGAAATGGACGGTTGAAATTTTTCTCATTTGCATGCATGGCATCTACCACCACCCTCACGTAATTTGCTTCCTTTCTAAACTCCTTTTCAAAATCTGTATCGAGAATTATGCAAACCTTAAGCTGCAAGATTAAACTTCACCCGCACTCTATTTCCCGTGGGCAAATGCACTTATCTTACCGTACAGCCTTTTCGCAATCTCCCAACTTCCAAATCCGTGGCCAAGGGGTGTGCTTTGCAGCAGCAACTTTCGTGGCTCCCTACCCCCATTTTCCAATCCCGAGATGAAATTGCTCTCTTTCTCTTTCGTTTACTCGATCAAACTAGGTTTACATCTAAATTTTGTTCAATCAAGTGATTCATTTTGACTCACAGAAAAAAATTAATTTCTCAGACCCTGATTTCCACGATTTGTATCCTGCAACAAACTACGTACTCACGTTTGACCTTCAGTTTTCTGCTTCCAATTTATAAACGGTAACGATAAGGAGCTAAAACATTTTACTGCAAAATATCGAGACATTATTGCATTTGTCAAATTAGATCAAACCTCTTTTCCTTATGTACTGCAGAACTTACGCATAAGACTTCGACTTTCTTCGGCCATTTACAGTAAATGAGCTCACTCCATCCGTCCGTCAGGTAATTTTCATAAAACTGAAGTTGGTTGGTTGGACTGTTTGGTCTGTTAATGAAGTGAAGCGGCAAAAGCTAGGTAGCTATAACGAGACAACTTAAAAAGTTATAAATGCTTGACTTCTTAAGATCGTAGCTTATGTCACCAAAACGTGGAAACCATTCATCCATGTTTCGCAATTTTGGAACGGCTGTACACTAAGTGATGAAAGTCTCCTGTGTTACCGTGAACGACGGGGAGTCTTTTGCCCATTCATTTTAATTTTTATGCGTCAAAGTTTTCACAAGTTTGATAGAATCAAGAATTAAGACTGTTTAATTCCTTTTTGCATCTTGCTGCTGTACTCGTGCCTCATCTTCAAACATTATCATTATAAAACAACAGGGTGCAGTTTGAGGCATAATAATAGATGAATATTGCGTAAATCCTCCTCTGACTGAGTAACACCTGCTATTATACACTCAAGATGTTTTGTTTTTCTATTCTTAGTTTATATATGGTTAGCTGTGGTAGAAACCACTCCCTGAGACGCACGATCAAGCTTCATGTGATTACAGTCATAATATCCTGAAAACGATGATGAGCCACAATAACTCTTGGCCTTCTCAGTTTTAATTGCCAGTTCTTAAACATTAAATGGGTGTATTTAATTTTAAGTTCCGAATTAAAAAATTGATGGCAAGAAAAGAAGGGATAAAGAAAATATTGGGTCTTCCACAGTTATTACTGCATATCTTGCCGTAATTAAAGCCAGCTTTGGAGACTGTCATATCTAGGAAGTTAGTACCAAGAGATGCTTTGAAAGCTGTTCAAAAGTTTGTGGAGTTCATGGGATAACTAGGTTATGACTTGCAGCACAGGACGAAATTTAATTATTGCATTGCGAATGCATCGAGATTTGCGCAATGACAAGGATACTTGGCGCAGGTTTTAATGCAGTTGGTCGGATTCCAATTGAACAGTAGTATCATTTGCAATCATGTTGGTGATTACATCTGCCAATCCCGTTTGTTACCTGTGCTTATTCCAAGTCCTAGTTTACGTCGCTGCCCTTTCGCATGCGAGCTCACCTGTGCGAAATAGCGACAGGGAGATTATGCAAATATTTCTCCATTTAAACCGCCACAGCCACCTGTTTTTCATTTTGAATCCATCCCTCGAGCCTGCTGATATGCTTCCCACCTTTCTGCTTTTCGTCCGTTGCATTCTTGATAAGGGAACAGAACCTGTGAGCCTCTGCTCTCATTTGTGAATTGGATTTCTTACAATTTGAAAACAGGCTGACCTATGTAAATGGTACCTTGATTAGGTATCAATAGCTATATCGTAACTTCCTTCCTCGCACTAGGGAAAGACGAGCGACCCGATACTATAAAAATCATCTCGTTTACATTCAATGCCCTGCAGGAGCAGTGCATTTTGTTGTTAATCTTGGCCCTGGCAATTTTGGAAGACGATCTTGTTTTCCAATTTCATTTCCGTCAATGTAGAAATCGCATCACCGACCGTAACCATAAGTGCAATCACTATTCTTGATCTATTTACTCTCTTTTACATGACTCCTCTTTCACCTTATCGCCTGAACGCAATCGCTTCTTCCGCTGGTAAGCCTACCTGCTGGTTCGAACATTTTGGGTAAATTACTCTCACGATCCTGCTCTAGTTTCATGAGAATTCTCCTCCAAGCAAAATTTTTTGAACCTTTTTAGCAACCGTATACTTACAGTAGGAAAGCTAGAGTAAAGCCTAGTTGGTAATCCTGTTAAGTATCTTGCATTAGACTCAAGAGAAATTAGAGGGCAGTTATAAATCACTTCAAGTTTCTTCTTACGATATGTCAGTAAGTAATGATAGATTCAGGAGGAGCGTGTTTGCTCGAACGAACTGTTTGCTCCTTGTTACAAAAACGCTTGATCGCTAACAGAACCAAATCCGCCAACGTATCCACCCATATGAACTTAATTACAGCATCCTCGCATTATTTATGAATAGCACAGATCTAAAGAAAGCAAAATGTCTTGCCGATCAACGAGCTGCGCCTTGTAAATCTAAAATAAGCAGCCATCGAAGCAAAACTTCAGCGGCAATGGCAATAGTCTGACATTGATTTTAGCAGGACGCGGATATTAACATCAGGCTTGGGTCGTGAAGATGGGAAAGGGACTATAAACTCTTCCGAAGCACCGAGAGAGACGGCAATAGCTCCTCATGATGTCTGTACTCAGCACGCATGAACAGTAGGAAGATGCATGATTAGACGAGACGGTAATTATGTTTGCATACCTGTGGCTATTTTCACGGTGCTTGGTAAATTTTCAATGGAATTGATTAGTGCCGCATTACCTTATAAGCAATCAAGTGTTTACCTCTCGGGTGTTTGTCACGTTGTTAGCCATTGGAACACGTTACTTTCTGTCATTGTTCCCGTATTCAACCTCGCATTAGAGGGATAAACACAAAGTACACATCTTCCGCTACCTATAGATCAGCAGATTACAGGTAATTTAACCTCATTAAGAATTTTTCCAACGCAGGTTGCATGCAACAAAGATAATCCTCCACCTAATGTGCCAAAGCTCTGCTAAAAGACATGGAAGCAATGTCAAGAGCGTATTTGGTGTCAGTGTGCCTCCTTCGGGCTTGTCTGAAACCTGATACGTGCATGTCTCCAACAAAGTACCGTAATTTAAACACCTTACGAAGATTATCAAGCCGCAAAATCGCGAGCTGGGATTACATTCTTTATGAAATTCGAGCCGACTGTAGCATGCACAGCCCACAGGCCCGTATTCTTTACTTGAACACAAAGTCAGTCTTGATCTTGATCATATCAGAGTAACCTTTTCTTTCAGATTACAAAATCTTTCTCTCTCATCTGCAGGACATCATTTCTCCTCTTCTTCCCGTAACGCAGTATTTGCACTTGCTATATGGCTATTCCATTTTGAAACGTTACTCTGTGCTCCAATGACATGTATCCTATCATGTTCCGCAACAATGTCGCAATATTCTAAATTCTAATCTGATACCCATATCTACATCCTCATCTGAAGTTGATCCACTGCAATGTCTTAAACGTCTCCAGCGACTTTGATCTTGAATCAGCAACGTAGGAATCAAATCCCGACGTTTAGTTGAACCTTACAGCCTTTTTACGAGCTGAAAAGTTTTACTCTGATCATAAAACAGACATTCTCTCAAGATAGTAGAAACATGTAACAGGCATTGATCCTAAACGGTTGGTTCTTTCACAGTCAATACAGGAGACTCAAGCCCCTGTTCCTGTCGAGATTGGTGAAAAAGCGCAACTTTCGTCTCCCTGGAGACTGGTAAGCAGATCGCCAGGAGAAAGTGGCATCGCATCTTCCCTAACTCAGCTTGAGGGAAATAGAGAATTTCACCCACTTGTCTCAAGTATCAGACCAGGTCAGTTCGTGCTCCACGAACATACCGCCTCCAAGTCTAATTATTTCAGCAAAAAAAGAACCTTCACCGTCGCATGCTGCGTCGAAAGTCACATCACCTGAGGCTTTCTAGAAGCAGAGTCGCTAGCTAACTCTAATTATATTTGGTGTGATATGATATGAGGATGTGGTCCTGTTACCTGGGCACAATATGAGCACGTCTGCCCAATTGGCATGTTCATTGTGTGCGACAATGGTGGAGCTACGGAATTGCAACAGGATTAGAACCACCACGGCTCAATTTTTGCACATCTGGTAAAAGCGAATAGCTCCAAGCATACGAATGTAGTTGTATTCTAATTTCTGGTGCGCCATCTCGTCTTTCTCTCTTCACGCTGTCATAAACTGCAAGGTCTATTGTGTCGAACGTCATTACGGTCTGCGACGTGTATTCACTGCACGCAAGCTGTCATTCTCTCTTAGAACAATTGGTATGCACCTTGCATCTTGGCCCGACAGCTAATTTGGAACTGTTGACATATCACGTCAAGAATATTCTTTAGATGGGCGCTTCCATTGTCCACTCGAACGGAGATGTCTGTGTGAAAGCGTGTCAACAGATTAAGTATTTTCACCAGCTTCACAGCTACGTAGCACGCTACACCTTTTTGCCTCGTCAAGTCACCGTCGTATCTTCCAAGCTGCTTCAATTATTTTCCTATCAAATGCGGTTAAGTTCAAGAGCAGTATCTTAAAGATCCGAGGATTTTTTTCTCAAACCTTGAGTTGCACTCACAAAAGATTAGCAGGTACAGAGCGCCCTCTAACAGATTTACCATGAACTTGAAAATTACAAGATCAAACGTAAGACGCGTAGCATGCACTATATTTCATGATGCGAGTCCCACACATCTCTAAATCCAGTGTATAAGCTCTAGAAAGTAATTTACCGTAACTTCAGTCATTCCACAACCAAGGGTCAAATGTAACATCGCGTACAAGGAATGTTACTGCTGATCAAAACCAAGGTTGACAGCCGCTCTATTCTAGCGCCCAATTCCACAATTTCCTGTCTCTAAAACTCCAATGCAATGCAATTATGCTAGTAAAATGCCTGTCAATTTCCAGAACTTTCTAAGGACCC
>VRMD01001649.1:0-16014 GCA_009872375.1 Sminthurides bifidus | reverse complement strand
AAACAGGTAAAACACTGCCTATTTCGTTACCTTCAGTCATGAGAATAGCAATGGCGGCTGTGAGAAATGGGCACCAGCTCATCATGACTAATGTTGATTTGATTGCAGAGCTGATGATTGACTTACACGAAGCCATTTTACAAATTGGACGGCATTTCATTTCTCTGGACACAAGATACAGCAAAGTGAGCCTGGAGCCTGATTTCTCTGTTGAAAGCCACTCTAGAGACCATGATAGGTTTGCAAGCGGGCTTTGTGTCGGTGCCAAAAGAGCCAAAGCTCTAGTCGGTAAGCACTTGCTCAATATGAAATGAAGCCCTAGTGAACAGAAGAGTACCAATTTTCTAACGGATTTTCTTGGGACTAAAGCATTTAAACCTGATTTCTGTGTTTCCGTTACAGATTTTGAGCGACGAGATGACGACGAGCTCGGTTTCCGGAAAAATGACGTCATAACCATCATCAACTGTAAAGACGAGCACTGCTGGGTCGGAGAACTGAACGGTTTAAGGCACGCGTCTATTCCGACCCCTAACACCTGTTGCCTATCTCAATGATTTGCATTCATGTTATTCAACTCACAGGAATGGATTCTTGTACATTTACAGGGGCTGGTTTCCAGCAAAGTTCGTCTCTGTTCTGGACGAGAGGTCGAAGCAGTATACGCCCGCGGGCGACGACTCCGTAACAGAAGAAATTGCAGACTTGGCCCGTGGTACTTTGGGACCTGCTTTGAAGAGGATGCTGGAGTATGGAATGAAGAAGCCAACGTCACTCATCGGACCAAATCACCCATGGCTGTTCATCGAGGAAGTAGCCATGAAAGAAATTGAACGAGATTTTAAGTCTGTGTATTCAAGGCTAATACTGTGCAAAACGTATAGGTTAGACGAAGATGGCAAAGTCCTAAGTCCTGAAGAGGTACTTTGATTTTACAATTTGATACTCGATTTCTACGAAGTGATTGGCCGCTACGCCACTGGGAACAATCGAACTTAATGATGTAATGGCCATTTTTGTGTGATTCTATGCAGCTACTTTATCGATGCGTGGAGTTGGTGAATCGATCCCATGAAAAGGTGCAGATGGACGTCAAATTACGGTCCCTGATTTGCCTAGGCCTGAATGAGCAAGTTCTGCACTTATGGACTGAAATCTTATGCTCTTGCACAGAGGTTGTAAACAAATGGTAAGTCTCGCGTCTCTGTCTAACCTTTTAACCATGTGAGAGGAGGTCAAAATTGAAATCCCGCTTCAGACTGCCATCAAAACTTGAAAGCTACCCAACCAGACCTATGCCGTGCTCCTGTCGTGGTGCATTAAATATACGTCACGACTCAAGTCAAGTTTTTCAAGTGGTCTAAAAAATGTCTCGTTTTTAGGTACCATCCTTGGAGTTTTCTTAACAGCCCTGGTTGGATTGGCCTGAAGTGCGAGCTGAGGATGTTATCCCAATTTTCCTTTACTCTCAGCCTCGAGTGGGAACTGAAGGCACTGAAGGAAGAAAAATTGGAAGTTAAGAACGGTGTGCGGGACATGCTGGTCAAGCATCACCTGTTCTCATGGAATCTTTAAGACATTGCCAAGTATATTACATTACGGATGTATGTGAGAAAAAAATAGTTTTTGATGACAGCCATGTGTGAAAATTGTCCGCGTCATCCAGCGCAAGCTGGTTCAAGCCAAGCCAACGGAAAGTTGATTATTGCTTGGAATAAAAGGAATTAAATGATTGATGAACCTCGAATTGAAATCTTTAGAGCTATACCATCTGTAAATGTGAGTAAGACATAAGGTGATGGGTGAGTAGGATGCAGTAATTGCTGGGTTCAGTCACAGATTCATCTACATCATACTTTACAGTGAATTAGCAACTACATTCCATAAAAATACGGAACTAAGACGCCGAAGAGAACTGAAACTATGTAGGGTAGTAAATCATGAAGCGTAGAAATCAAGTAAAGTAGCCTCGTTAAAAAAAAAAATTTTGCCCTAAATGACAGTCAGATGTAGGCAGGATATGATAACAAACATTTAAAAGATGGAGGAGAATACTATCGCGTAATTGGCTCACTCTCAGCTAAACTGCATTCAGCAGATTTGCAAACCAATAATTTCAGCTGGTTCATAACTTAAATTCTCTAGGCAAATGTGCCTATTAAGTCGAACTAAAATCGGAGTCTCGTACAACAAACATTAGGTCGCACAACATTTGTTATTTGTAAATATCAATTAGCCTTCATAATGGGAATGATTGTTTGTGAACAGTTGAACAGAGATAGTAACAGTTAGAGACTATCTACTAGCATGTGACCTTTATCATGACTTCATCTACACTCGGCAACATGCATTGTAATAGTATTACACTTACCGGATAGTAATTACAAATCTCTTCATTAACAGGTCAAAGCGTGTAAAACACCTAAAGCTCTATCGATTAAAACGGATAGGTTTATCTTTGCACTGATCGTAAACATATTGCGTGAATTTCTTCAGAAATCGTGGGTATTCCCGCTTGTACACAGCTCGCAAAACAGATGCAGGAGCCCATCCCCCCGGGTTCACTGTTAAAACAAAGAGGTTGAATTCCACGTGCTTTCAATGCGGTAGCTGAAAAAACGAGCTAACGTATTATATAATTGGCTTACCGACAGAACAATAAGTAATTTTGCATGTTATATCATCTCTCGTAATCTCTGCACCATTTTTCGGTGGCTCAATCATCGTCTGGCATACAAGAGCAACAGTTAGAAACACACGGATGTATTTGCTACTATTTTTCTCGGGAGCATTGGAATGGTCTGCTGACTGATTGCAAACTATCCATATATTTTGCGCATCAGGATCGCGGGAATCAGGCACTTGACGCATGTGTGACCAAAACAACGCATCACGCTGAGTGGCAGGCCAAATTCTTTTGTGAATTTGCAGGAACACTAAGGTATCGTCAGAAATTTTCTCCAAAACAGTCATTTGTTCAACAGTAGCTGCAACAGAAGAATTTTTAAATGAATAATTGCAAAGTACGTGTTAGACAATGTGTCATTATTCCTGGTAGTTCATTCGTTCATAGTTTTAGGCACAGATACTTACTTTCCCAGTCGAGTCGATAATCAGGAGAAAAGAAATAGTGACACATCTCAAATCCAGTAACTCCTTTCACTGTATGCACAGCTTTCAAAGGATCGACAACCAAACCTTCAATTTCTTCCTCCCGTTTGTACATACGCATCTCTCCATCTTCGGCAAAAAGCTCCCAGACGCCTTCTTCCACACCTTGCCTAGCGTAATGTAGTTGCTCCAATGTAACTCGATCCACATCCGCCCACAACGGATGTGATTGTGCTTTTGATTTCGATATGGCGACAGGAATGGCCTTCAAGCGTTCTTTAAAGGCTTCTTCTTCTTCCATGCGATCAAGTCCCAATTCGACAGCATCATAAAACTCGTCTTCATTCAAAGCGCTGTGTGGTCCTTCCTATTAAGAAAAAAATAAGAACTACCTTAGCTTTGAAACTCCGGCATAAGGTCAAATAGGCTAGCAGCCAAACATACCTCACAGTCGGGGCCACCCAAGACCATCAACTTCTTGGTTTCTTGTGCCTCTTTTAACGATTGTTTGAAATATTCTTCTAGCTTCCGTCGCTTCTCATTCTCTTTGTCAAGCCTCTTCTTCCACATATCTTCTCTCTGAGACATCACATCAATGCAATGCGAAAGAGCTGTTAATATCCCTGCGGTAGTTGCCTGCAACAAACAAAGCACATTTATAGAAATCAAAAATCAGAGAAAACGGAATCAACTCGTGAATCCACAGCTTCAACGCTGTTGAAATTAAAGTTACTTAAATGAGTGCGAGGGTCTACCTTAAAAGTTATGGCTTCTCCACGGAAATCAACAGGACGTAATCCTGTCTGCGCAAAAACTTCGTTGATGGTCAGATTATCTGAAAACAAATGCAAGCTAAATCAATAATAAATACAGAAGACTTATTTAGGCTCAATAATCTATGAGAACTGTACATACTATTACACACACGCGAATACTAATGCAGAACCTTTCCCTAGAGTAACTATCCTGCACTTTGTGCTAACATGGCAAGGTTCTACTGCTTTGAACTTCTTATTTTCTAGAGCTAGCTAATATACATCAGAATCTATCGTGAAGGTAAAATCTTCGAATTGGAACTTTTCAAACTTTATTTTACACATGTTCGCATTCTAAGCATCTCTGACAAGTTCTTCGCCTTCCGTGCTGTTTGTTCCAAGCTCAACCTCGGTTGATTGATGTGTGCCTAATTGATTATCGTGGTGACCATGTAATGTATATATTGCCCTGGGCAAAAGTGATATTTATTATTTTTGCAATGAAGCAGTGTAATATCCCTTGTATCTAAACCCCAGCCTTTAATTAAACGTAAATATGGCCCCTCAGTCTAATTTTAGCACGCAGAAGACAAACATTCCTGTATACAATATGGGACAACTCCACATCTACACTACCATAGTATGCAGCCCAGCTCATATGGGATCTTCATCCCATTCCCTTTCTCTCTCCTCTAAACTTGGTCTTAAAGATGTCCTTCTCATTGTTACATGTTACATCATTCTCATCCTATCAAACATGGGATCACTGTAAGCCCTCCGACTCCGCCACTCCCTTAAGGTTTTTTTTGCCTTCAATCTCATGCGGCCCTTGAAAAATCAACGCTCCGCGTAGCGATGAAAGAGATCGTGAATAACTTCATGTCTTACTTTACCCCCGTCGTCAAAGGAAATACAACGAAATATATCATGCAGTTTATGGGTAATATATTAATAAATAATAAGAATTACTGAGTCACGTTACGAGCATGGTTGGTGTGTGCATTGCTCGATAACGCTTGACGAGAGGTGCCACTGGTAATTGCTTGTAACAACCAATAACCCTAGTAACACGTGAAAATTCATGCTCGCTATTAACTCACCTAAAGGCGGAGGTGTGTAAAACGCAGATTCCTCCCCTGTCACAGAAGGACTGTCAGGTACCCCCTCTAAGCCATTCAATGATGCATTGGTTGCACTGGCAGAACACACATCGAAGTACTTCTGCAGATTTTCAATTTGCTGCACTAGAATATCGCGGTAAGTCTCGAGCTCTGCGAGTTTTACTTTTAAACCTCGTCCTTTCCGAAAGCTTGAACTTGAAGTAGTTGAAGGATTGTTCGAAGAGATAGACACAGCACTTCCATGTCGACGGAGACTATTTTGGCTCCCATAGCCAGATTCAAGCTGCAACAGGTAATTTGTTTAGCATCAGCATAGATTCCCCTCTGCTAGCGGGACAGTCGTTTTCTTTCCACGGAAACTCTCAAGCTAATGAAGCACTTACTTTTGACAATTCCAAAGCCTCTACCCACTTCGACTTCTGCTCAACTGTATCCGCTCTTAAGTACCAAACACAATCATTCACGGACACATCAAATCGGCATTCATCGAATTCATGAGGCTGTAAGGCAAGATTTTCCATTACAAACCACGTTACTTTAAAGGTCGAGATCAGATAGATTGCTTTTAATGCTTTTAAGCTCAAGAATTAAATTAGTAGTAACATTTTATCCCACCTTTACAGCTGCTTTTAGTATCGAAATCGATCCTCTGCATCCATAAGTCAGTTCTTGCTCTGACTTGTAGTACGATAAGGTCCCACCTTTCAGGATAATGTAACGTGACTGCCAGCCGTGAATGTAATTTGTCCACTTACTTAATTCACCTTTGAATTCGCCTTTTTGCAGTATCCCTTCGTCTTCTTCATCCGTCAAAGTTGGGCTTTCTTCGTGTGACATTATATTCCTTATGATGCGTGATATGGCTCATGAATTTTAAAAACTGAAAAAGTAACCACAAGTTAGCTTTATAAGATCTGTAAAACATTTACAAAAAATGAACGAGATAAGTACGACAAGCTTCAGTGCTTTCCGATGGTAAGGTGACGTAACCATAAGAAAAAACTGGAATTCTGATAGACTTCACAATTATTATAGCAATCTCCTATCATTTGTCATGGATTACCAAACTACCTATAGTACGAACTAGACCTTAAAAAGTTTGTCTATACCGTAACATCCAAACTGGATTTTCTTTAAATTCTAAATTGATCAACAGAACTCAAGGATCCTTGTAGGTTACCAAAAAGTCTCCGTATTTACAACCTGCTGTACACTGTTAATGGAGAGACCTTCCTAAGGGACAGGAAACAGATGATCTAACGATGAGTCAGGTTTTGATAGCAAAAGCAAAGGCGTGGCCAGTAATTTAATTTTCGGAACAAACTGAATAGATCGACACAAAAATGAGCATCTGATCGCCTAGCTGTGACTAAAGGTATTCCTACATCCTCAAAGTGATAGTTGTTATCTTACCGGACAAACAAGATTTTAATTATCACACTTCAAGTGTCAGCGGAGCTGAACTTTTTCCAAGCACTGACTCCGACGGTCATTAGGTGCTATTAGTGATAAATGTAGTAAATAAATCTTGGGGAGCAGACACAAGATAGCATTTCGTTAATCTGCTTCACTTCAACGTTCCTCACTGTGGATTAAAATCTGATGACACCAGTTGACCTATAAATTGTAACATTTAGGGATGCAGTTGGAGAACATATGATTTTTATGATGACTATTTCATCTGGACTTGATCAGCTTATAACTTGGTAATATGACGAAGCAGTTTGTATCGGTCATGGTTACTAACATTCTTCGGTATGCTTTCTAGCAATTCTGATGTGACACTTCATACATATCCAGGGACCACAATTTTGGGCAAGTTAAAATGGTCAGATGCAGTTGCGAATCGTCGATGTTGATTTCAATGGTTCAGCAGAAACGAGAACTCATGGAGAGCTTTTCAGCAAACAGGTGAAGCACCGGCAGTTTGAATTAGTGTAACCACGTGCTTGATCAAGGGGCCGAATAATTTTAATTGAAATTAAGGGTATACCTGAAGTTTATTCGGTGGTAGCTATATACTTTGAAAGTATTCCGTTTTGTGCATGATAGCTTCAGGTTTTGGCGTTCTCGGTCTAGTGTGAGCTCTATTTGTCCGAGTAAATAACTTCAGTAATTTACGAAGTGGTCTCGACAGGATTGTCAAATTTATTTGTTAATTACAATACGAGAGGAGCAAAGAACTGTTTAAAAAAGATCTCGCCGTAGTGTAACGCCCAAAAATGCAAAACGACGACGTAAGTTTGTCACATTTGCTTGAATTGAAAGCTTCCTAATGGATAAAGTAAAGAGTTATTGTGAAATTGACCTAAAGCTGTTCAATTGTATTACAGGTAATTTGGGGCATAATCAACAAGTCTTTTTGTTCGTTTAAAGTCAAGTAAGTTTTTTTCCACAGATAATTGAAAAATTGATATGCAGCTGTGCGCTGCGAAATCCGTGTTAATGAATTAATACCGGAATTCTATGTTTTTGCAGCACTAAAACTCACAAGTTCTGCAGAAATGAATACAACCTCACCGGGTTGTGCAGTAGGGTTTCATGCCCATTAGCCAACAGTCAGTATGCCACAGTTCGAGAAGAAAATGGGGTTTGCTTTCTTTACATGAAAACAATTGAAAGGTAAGCTGTTGCAGCCTCTGGTAATTGTTGTGGAAGGGAACATCCCCGTATTAGCTCATACCTAATGCTAAGGCAAGGTTAATCTAAATTTGTAATTGGCTTATAGAGCTGCATTCCCCTCTAAACTGTGGGAAAAGGTTAAACTATCAAGGAACTTTGAAAAGGCTATCACTCAAATAAACGAGAATTTGGTATTTTGGCCGAATTATTTGCGGCAAAAGTGCAAGCAGAGGTTCGTCAAAATCACCCAGTACCTAATACGTATGAGGAAACTTCGATTAAAAAATACGTAAGTATTATCAGAATAACTTATTCAGAAGCATCGCTTATTTGTCAGGTCGTAGTGGGTTGGTCGCTTTTCTGGAATTATAGTTACTCATTAGTTACTACGACTTCTTATCTTTTTTCAGAAAGAAATTGGTTCCCGTTCAAAGAAAGATAGAAAGACGCGAAAGGAGGCGAGAAGACAAAGCATTGATAGCTGCCAGGCTAGACAATGCTATTGAGAAGCAGTTGCTGGAACGACTTCAAAAAGGAGTGGTTAGTATATCTCTGCAACATATGTGCTTTTGAAACAGTTTGTCATCGCGTATCTTGGACTTTGGAGTATTTTCTGAACTCGTTTTTGAAATTTTTACCTTAACACCTTTAGTACGGCGAAATTTATAACTTCCCGAAAATGGCTTTCGATAAGGCTTTGAAAGAAGAAGAAGTTACAGACGAGGAGGATGTGGAAGAAGATATTGATGATGAGGAGGTAAGCAATCAAGATTCCTGCTGCAGTTTTAATCCTGGAACAAGTATCTTACTATAAGGACGGTTCTGTATCTTTAATACACATATACTGATCAATATGTTTAAACGTATCGTGATTTCAGAATGAAGCCGAAATCGACAGAGAGGTTGAAGCAGAACTGGAAAAAGAGATGGAAGAAGAGGAAGAGCTTGAAAGAGTTTACGTCGCTGCAGATGAGTTTGAAGAAAGTGATGCTTCAGATATTGAGGTCGGTTTTACTCATCCTCTTCTAATGATGCATCAGTTAATTTGTATCGTTATGCAGTGGGAGTACTGACTAGCTCTTCTTTTTCCAATATTTGTCAGTGAAGAGTTGTATTGAGCGTTTGGTTTATTTGAAATTGTGTTGCTTCACAGGACATTGACGAAAAACTTTTAGCTGAAATGAAGAAAGAAGAGAAAACAAAACCCAAAAATTCCAAATTGCTTCGAAATCCTCGTGCTAAACCTACTATTGAGATCGAGTACGAAATGGAAACAGAGCCTGTAGCAGCGACTTCTCGTACATGAACAATGTGTGTTCTCTCCAAATTTTTTCTAGGATAATGATTTCGAACTGGAATGATTGGACCCTCAACAATGTCTCACCGAATGGCGTGAAGTTAATAAAGGAAATATTTGCTACTGCTATAAATACGTATGTCACCTATAATTAAAATACATATCACAAAAGTGACTTTAAAATTTAGACATAACAATACTATTCAGTCGTGGATAAGCCATTCGTAGCGCTTTTCAAGTCAGCATTCCTGTCCACATTTTCAGGCCTTCGCATAACTTAAATCCTAAAAAATGTGCCACTAATTTCTGCAGCAGTAACTTTTTCCCAACTTTCGCATTACGTTTTCAGTCTCAAGATCAGAGTCAACAGGTGTTGACTGTGAGACTGCACAACCCAAAAGTAGCGCACAAAACGCTGAAGATCACATGTGAACTTAGATCTAAACGTTTCTCATCCTTCACCTGGACGGTATATTATGTCGCTAGCTGTCCCTCTTCCGTTCCATTCATATTTAAGTTAGAAAGCTGATGCCGTGCATAACTAACTAAGACTCGCAGTAATTCCACGGATGATGCCGTGTTTACAAAGTGACAAACTAGCAGAAAACGGACGCAATTGCAAATGCACTTGGATGTTACATCATCATGCAACGCAACGTTACTCCAGATATTACTCATGGTTCCTCCACTCATGCAATATTCCAAGTTTTCGATACGTTCCTGTTCGTTCACGGCTCATTGCATTGTTCGGACGGAACCTATGAGATCGCAGTCAATGAATTGGGGTAAGGGGAGAACAAGCTAACAGCTGTGTGACTCAAAACTTATTTTCATCGTGTTTGGTTGTACACAAGTCCTGTTGTAAGCACTTATGCTTTCGGTGGACTTCATTCCAGTGCATAGCTGTGACCCGTCTCCTTATCTCCATAGTGCTACAAAGGAAATGTGAATCTTCAACAAGAGCCTTCTATAAGGGATTTTCTTAGGCTCTTCTAGGGTGAATCACTGTACAAGCTCAGTCAGTCAGCAATTCATACAATAGTTTGCACTTTGCAGAGGTACAGTATTGGGCTGACTACAGGGAAGAAGAACACATAAGAAAGAACTGTGTCAGTGAGCTCCGACCTGGAGTTTGTTTGCTTCAAGCAGGAAAACGAGAATTATTCTTCTACGCAATATGCATGTGATCCGGTACGAAGTTTCACCCGAAAGGCTCATGTTACTACGTACTTTGACTGTGGTCTTGACAGATAACGATAATATGCTCGTAGTCGAACCTTGCTCGAGTCAGTTCAAGTTGGAACAATACAAGTTGTTGAGTTGAGTGTTTTAGTCATTTGTAATTGTCCACTGATAAGATACGGTACGGCACAACCGGCCTGAAAAACCACCTTCGTAAGCCAACTAGATCATCATTCATATATAATACAACAGCTCACATTACAGGATTCCAAGTTCTGTTCTCCTTCCTTGCCCAGCGTGAAAAAGCTGTAATTGTTCTCACAAGCTGTAGTAATTTAGTCCTCAATCAGCAAATTCAATAAGCAGTTGTTCATTAACTCCACCGAGTTGAGCTACTGCTTAATTTATACAATTGAGTGAGCGAATCTCGTTTCAGTTACGAAGTTTCTTTCAACACTACGCAGACAAGGAAGGAGGAGATCGCCCATCCACCAAGTCCTCTGTTACCCCAAAGTTTTTTTGCGTAACAGCTATGGAACGTATCGAGAACCAGGTAAGTTTAGCTTTAGCACGTGAACTCTTTGAGCTTAATATTCTTGTCATTAGCATTAGAGCCGTCGTGTTGTGAGAATAGGACATTAAGCTGGCTCTATTTTGAACGATATGACGTTAGAGTCATTTACCTCTCTTAGGAACAAAATGGGTTTCATGATGACGACACTTTGAACGGGAATTCTGAAGAGGAAACAAATGAGCGTGTTTCTGCCGTGGTAACGATTGAACATCCTTGGTGGACACAAATTGATCAAATAACAAGAGAACAACTGCAGTTAGCGTTACAAGGCATTGACGAAGGATGGAAACTGTTTGCTCACAATGGGGACATGCGAATGTACACTAGGGAACGAGAAGTCAATGGCGTGGCGGTTGACCCTTTGAAGGCCGTGCATACGGTGAAGGGTGTCACTGGGTATGAAGTGTGTCGCATCTTTTTTGACCCAGAATACCGTCATGGCTGGGAAAGTAAGTAATGACATTTAAAAGTCAAAATGATTTTGAGTGAAGGCAGTAGAGGGATGTGCTGTGAATAAATGGACAGAATCTGATATTGGTATTCCTTAATTCTTCTAACAGCGACCTTGGAGCAAATGAGGGTTTTGGAGAAAATATCTGATGACGTTCTCGTTTTTCATCAGATTCACAAGCGCGTGTGGCCTGCATCTCAGCGGGACGCGGTGTTTTGGTCTCATAGGCGATTAGTTAGGTCTTCTACGGAGTCGGATATTTGGATGGTGTGTAATAACTCGGTAGATCATCCTGAAGAACCGGTACTAAAACACTAATGTAAAGCCAGTATTCCTAATAACTTGTTTATGGTGTTAGAAATGAGTTCAAAATTGATTTTTGTAGGTAAAGAAAAATGGAAAATACTGTAGAGCTCAGCTGAGGGTGGGGATGGTCTGTTGAAACTTCTTACGACGGATCTAAGCCACGTGATCAAATGAACCGAGACGACATTACCTGCAAAATCCATTACTGTTCTGCGGGTGAGAGATTAGCCTATTTATTTTTTGTAACATTTTTTTGCTGTGATTCTATTAGTGGTGAGTGAGTTTTGAAAATAACTAACATTTTCAACTTATTTCAGTCGATCCTGGAGGCTGGGCACCTGTTGCGGCTTTACGACAAGTTTACAAACAAGAATACCCCAAGTTCCTCAAAACTTTCACGAAGTTCGTTAGCGATCAGTGCAAAGATAAGCCTATCAAGTTCTCCTAACTAAACCGGTGTGCGTAGTTACCATTTTCTATAATACGCTTTCTGGTCTCTATTGTAATTGACTGATGAAACAAGCTAGTTCAGACTTTTAGCAACTTGATATGCTCAAATTCCTATTTTAAAGTTTACATGACTGAAGGCAACATCTGGATTGCGTGACATATACATGCTTTAATAGAAATACAGCATAAAAGTATAAAAAAAGTCACTTGAACTCAGAAAAGTTTGGCTGAAGGCGCTGTGAAAAAGTATTTTACTTGCAAATTTACGCTACAGGAAACGAACTTACTTCCATTGTTCCTGCAGCGTGTTTAAATGACTAGTTGCTCTGCTGGACATAGTCAAGGCGGGGTTGATTGGACTCAAACCTTCGTAATTCACCAGGGATAGACCAGCTAACCCGAAAAAAGTGTGAAGAGGATCGGGATGTGTGTTGTCACATTTTCCAATGCCTCCATACGGATTTTGGTTGCTCAATATGAAGTCAACGTTTCGCTCCCTGTCGCTGCACTCAGTGCGACCCAAAATCTGCGAGAAATAAACCCAGGTTTCTTGATAGAAATTTGTAAGCTGAGTGGACGAGCCTTATGACTGCAAACGACCCAGTTTGCCACTTGCTTTAACGCACCTTTAATGTAGCTCCAACCCAATAGGAATAGCACGTGTCTTCTATCTTATTTGGCCTACCGGTGAAACCAAATTCTTGGCGGAACAAACACCACCTTGTTAATAGGTCAATCTGTACAAACATGCGATACAGGTAAACTTTAAGCACGTTTACTAAATGACCACGGCTCATAAAGTTATCTTTGAAAAAATAAATGATCCAATAGCTTACTTCTTTAGTGCGATAGCGTAGATTCTAGCACGCCCAATAATTTAAGCGAGGCTACAGCACAGTAGGTGTAAGCGGCATGACCTTCAGTTCCTTCCGTTCCTGACCCAAAGGATCCTTCGTAAGTCTACACAAATGAGAAAATTTTATATTATTTGATTTACAACTTCATATTTTTTAAAATTTTGGCAGAAAAACTTAAGCAATTGACTCACCATACTCGACTTTATGAAGGTCTTTAACGCTTCCACGTTTATTAAAGAAAAATCGTTAAGTATGTAACAAATACATACCGCACTATAAACAAATCGTAAATCCTTCTCTTCGCAACCAAAGCTGGCCATGAACCTGTTGAATGTAATTGTTTAGAAGCATGAATTCATGCATCATTTCTTTAATGGCCCAATAGTCACGGTTCAAGTACGAACAATTGAGTAGACTCAAAAATTACCCTCCATCGCTTCTTTGCAATGCGGCGACACCAGCAAGCAACCTTTTTCGATCAATCTTTGAAAAGTCATCTCCAAGGGACAAAAGTATGGCTAGAGCTGTGTAAGTCATCGTAAGGTGGCCGCAGTAAAGATTAACCGGCAGAGGTTCTTGTTCCACATCAGGTCTGTGATTCAAAAGAAACGTCGAAGATCCTTGAAATCCTGCTCGTGATGGCGGATCTGCGGCATTAAACATTCTACAAATTTCCAATTTGATTAACTAAAGTATGTAAAATATACCCTGAGGTAGCAGAAGTACAAGTTGTATTTCAAATGCTGCTGTTCAAAGAGGAGAATTGAGCAAAGTTTTAGTACCTGCTGTTATGATTAAGTAATGCACCCATTGACGAATACCATCAATTTCTTCTTTTCCTAGTTCGCTCACGTGATTCATCAGATCCAAGCTGGTCACGGAAAAATGTAGCAGAGGAATTCTGTATTAAGAATGCAAGTTTCAATAAGGTTTCAGTGAAACTTCATCACTATCATATGAAAACGCTAAAGTTTCGGCACAATTATTGAAGATGAGAAGCTAGCCCTACCGTTGTGTGTCATATTCTTCGAAATCTGTAGGCAATTTCCGCAGAAGCGCACGGCAGTAATGAATGTGCTGTCGAATTAGTAAGTTCATCCGCCAGTTAGGATTTTTCCAGATAACGAAGTCAGGTTCTCCTGAACCACCTGCATCAGTAGATGACTGAGCAGTACCAGAAGATGTTGATTGTTCGCTATTAGCTTCAGCCATAGTTCTTACAATATTGTGCTAGAGTCAGTAAATCTAAAATATGAATAAAATAAAAGCATACAATTAAAATTGACATAATTCCCCAAAATTAGCTTAAAATGACTTCTTTAATGCAGGAAAATAAATTGCCAAGTCTCGGCACCTCATTCAAGTTAGTTATACCGAGCTTTGATTCCCAAGATGACAGATAGCACGTTTGCTGCCAGCCCTTTGATCAGACAGTAAAAAATTAATCGTGATTAGTGTTTATATATGTATTGATGACACCAGACTACTTTCATAGGTTATCGAACTAATTAATTTTTTAAACCCATTATTTAACTTATAACTTCTTGCAAGACTTTGCAATAATCAATCATGATTCGATGATTCATGTGGTCAGAAGGGAACCAATCCCTCAACCGGCTCGGCCATATGATCCGAAAGGGAGAGAATTATTAACATTGAGACAATGTGTCAAAAGAAACCAAGCAAACTTGTGGCAGCTTAGTGCGATCACTTGTAGCTCTCAATACCAAATACCGGTACATTGATTTTAATCGCGGGATTATGCAAATGGTGTCTGGGGCAATTACACACCATGGATCGAGTTGGAAACGTACGGCATTGAAACCAGGAGACATGAATACTTGAAGCGAAGCTCAAAAAGTCACCTGTGTGAACATGAACAGCATGGCAATCAGGAAATAACTATTGCAACAGGTCAGGTTAGAACAATACAGACTTGTAAACTCTTAAACATTTTTATTATTTACGCAAACGATTCAACAACCAAATGAGTTCGTAAATGTATGTTCATGGCTATCTGTAACTGCTACCACTTCTAATGAATTCGAAAAATCATCCTGATGAATCCATCCTGTTCGAAAGTTCAACGTTAGCACAATCCGTAAAACAACTAAAAGTTCATACAGTCCATAAAATCGTAACTTTTGCAGCTCATCCCTAGGACTTGCTGTAACCACCTGAGAGTTATCCAAGTTATCCCTTTCGCAGGCAATTTTACGAATAATGTTCAAAGACATTTTGCTATGGTGCTGCTACCGAACACTAATTTGCACAATCCCCAGACTTCAACTAAAAACGGTCCTACATATGTTATACTTATGGGAAGTACCAACAAGCAATGAAAGTAAGGGCTGAAAAAAACGGAATACACAGGTTTATGCAATCTCCAATTACATTGTAAAACTAATTACACAGACAGGAAGGTCAAAATTACGGATATCACATTGAACGACCTACAGAAGTTACCAACGAATGAGTCAAGAAAACGAAGCAGCTCCAGATGTACTCGGCTGGGGAAAATCAATAAGCTGCATTGTCGAGTAACACGGAATTGAACATCACATAGAACAGAACATGCAAACATAAAAGCTCTTTCCTCCCGACTATAGACTTTCAACGTTTCAACTTTCTTTCTTGCATTACACTAGGAAGGAGAAAGCTGTATGATTTCACTGTGTCGAGCCTTCCTTATGCATTTTTCTATTCAATACTACTTTTTTTTATCGCTGTTAACTTAACACCCATGTCATTCGATTACGGTTGCAAGATGTACATGTAACAAAGAAGCTCTTCAAGAAGGGGCTGTAGGACTGTTAACTAAAACCTTCAATACGAACAACAATTACGCGAAAGCTTGTACTGAACTACTGCCGCAGCAGTCTTCGTTGTAAACTATAGTACTTAACGATATTGCGGCTTATTTTCTACTAATTTCAGCAAAACTTTTAATAAATTGCAAAATATATGAAGAAACCAATTCAATATGCCTACAGCATTACGTTACATTTACGCAAAGACTGAAGGCTGAGTGAATGCCTTATTACCCTATACGTTGACAGCTTGCTCTTTGCATTGTGTAATTTGCATATAAATGACCTTAGTTTCAATTACAAATGTGCGGACGGATATTTCAGATTCTGCTTCCCACCGTTGTTGTCATTTTTTCCACCTTTGCTATCATTTTGTCCACCTTTGCTGTCATTTTTTCCACCTTTGCTGTCATTTTTTCCACCTTTGCTGTCATTTTTTCCACCTTTGCTGTCATTTTTTCCACCTTTGCTGTCATTT
>VRMD01001648.1:0-16016 GCA_009872375.1 Sminthurides bifidus | reverse complement strand
CAACTCCGTTGCCATCGCTCCCGCCACCTTACTTCCCTCCTGCTGCTTAACAATGCCTTGGCGACGACATTACTAAAATACGAGTTCAAATGTATCATGTATCATTTATGCCCGAAGCCATGTTGATGGTTCATTTTTGCTTCAGAATCATATACCGAGTCTGCTGTTTCAAAATCCAGTTTTGTTTATCAAGTAAAGGTATTTTGCATCTGAAAATTTTTGGTATAAACACCACAAGTTTTCTATCAGGGCGGCAAAGAGCTCACAGGATCGTGGAACCGGAGCCTGAAAAGATCGAGTGGATTTGCCAAGATACTCTCGTCTTCGTAATAAGTGTTGAAAGATTTTGCTTGAAGATGCGCTTCCGGCCTTTCAAATCAAAAGATTGGAGGGATGAGGCACAAAGTAGAAATGCATGTACGGAAGCTGCCGTTGAATAGGTGATGTGGGCAAAGGGACCGGGACCGTCAGTCAGAGAGAAAAGGTAGTAGCTCAGCTTAGTATGGTAGCCAGCTATTTGCCATATTATGTCAAGAGGAGAATGAAAAAATGTCAAGCTAGGAGGCGATATGCAGAAGGTGGTGGTGAAGCTAATGGTGGTGACAGGAGGTTCTGGCAGAGACATCCTTTCCCTCACTGCTCTCTTTTTCATCCCCGGTTAAAAGACGGGATATTGATTCCCTCCTTGGAAGCTGAGCTCGGAGTGCGATACTTGAAAACACAACTAAAACATACACAGTCACAGTCACATGCAGACACGTTTTCACAAATCCGATCTCGGCCAGGAGTAGCAGCAGATTTACACAAGTTTAAGCCAAGGCACTGTTAGACGATGACATCTTTCCATTTCTTTTAACTGCACACACTGTTGTGTATGTACCTACGACTATTTTGTCGTTGTCGGACTCGAGGATTGAGATGTAGGACGTAAGCCAGTAAATTCCCTTAACTTATCCTTTGAGCACTTCCATGTGCTCATTGTCAAGAGACACCACACGGAGTCGTGGTTCACTGAAATATTCCCCGGGTTGCATCTTCTCGTTCAGCCACGCTAAAATATCTCGTCACATGGCTCCATGCTCTGCCACTCTCGGCTCTTCAACAAAGTGATGGTTTTAGCACCAGAGAAATTCCGATCCGGACAGTCCGCGTCCGCCGCTTCTCATTTTTCAGCCATCCCATGCCATTACTCTGATATCCTTCCGAAACTGTGTGGAACACACCGGAAGAAATGCCAAGTCCGTAAACTTTTTCAACTTCCTTGTTCACAACTTTTGCTCATTTCTCTCTACTTTCCAAGGCTTTCTGCCCGGTACTTAGCATAGGTTTCTATTGGGCTTCTCCAGCTGTACAAATACGTCTTACATTCACCCACGTATTTATCAGCATGTATGATGATCCTCTCAGGGAACATGGCTTCATCATCAATGCAACCTAGCCGGAGTGAATTGCGTATGAGCTCGATCTTGGAAAATTTAATACTTTTCCAATTCAGTATTTTTCAACGAGAAACTTTTCTTCCCTCCGCCTTGTCGTCATACTTTGTCATTAGGACTCCAACCGTCTTCATTCAGCGTTAACCAAATGCGTTATACAGATGATCAACTTTGTTTCGTAATTCCACTAGCTTTGAAGCTTCCCGTCCTCCGGCGCCTATCACTCATCTGAAGCCTTTAGCTCTGAAACTCGATACGAATTTATCAAATTTTACCATGTCTTCCGAAACGCTCCAAGAAACTGAACGCCGAAAGCAGAACTAAATGATCATTACCGGCTTTCTCCCCTTTTGCGTTTCATCACGTCCCTGTAAATCTTTTTCCGGGTCTCCGACTCTCATGCTATTTACAATTTTTCACAAACTCTAAGGATTAAAAGCAATGTCCACTCTACACTCATGGGATTCTCTCCGACGCATGCTTCCTCTCACGTTTAGTTTGCGTATGTTTCTTCCAGCAGTTATCATTTCCTAATGTAGTTTGCGATAAATTAACCCCATTTTTCCAACGTTTCCAATCCATCCACTACTGGGTTTATGAACCCGAGTGGAGTATCTTCCTTGTGCACAAGCATGTTTAACTCTCGTGCAATCGTCGTAATTTGAAGGAATTTCCTCCCCAGGAGAAATTATTAACGCATTTGTCATTGCGTGCACCCGAGTTTTTCTTTGACTTTTTCCCCTCTGCAGACTTGAAGGAGTGCAACTTTATCGACATCTCAGAACCATTAATAGGAAATATGGTACGACTTTATCGATTTATAATGTTCTTGCAGAACTCCATTTCCAAATCCATTACCGCATTTCTCTCTCTCTCTCTCCCCCCTCCCTCTCTCTTCCTCTCCCTTTCTTAAGATTGAGAAAGGCGAGCGATTGAAACATGCTTGCTACTTTCCGATTTAGAGAAAATGTGTGTTTCTTATACCACCACCTGTGTTGACAACGACGTGAGCAGGACCAGCTGAAAAGGAATTTTGCCCATGTTACAGTCACAAAAGATGTTCATCCCGTTATGCAAAGGAGAATCATATTTTCCAGCTCCTGGGTCACGCACCAATTTTTTACGTAAAATAGTCTCGCGCCGTATTCTCTTGCAAGAATTTGTGAAAAATTGTCGCACAGACTTACAAGTCTGAATACATGATCAGATCATAGCCCGAATGCGATGAGAATTCAATGGATGTGGCTTCACTGTCATCGATCAATTCTTTTGTGTCAAGAACACAATGGCTGGAGCGAGTTGATTCTGGCTTTCAGCAAAAGTTTTAGTCATCACTTCGCTTTCAGCGCGGGGTTTTGCTTCGACTGTTCCAGTTCCTGGAAATCTGTTATTTCCGGTTTTGCTCATTCGTAATTCCGTCGTGACCCTAAAAGTTTTTTCCCGTAATTAAAACTTTTGTGTTACGTGTTTGCACGAGCTCTAATGGAATATTCTCATGTTTCCGAATTCACAAATTGCGAATTCAGCAGTATCTGAAGTTGGCATATCATTAGAGAGTAGTGGAGGGAAATCCATGAGAAGAGAGAGTTTGTGTATGTGTACGCTTTTCTAATTTTCAACCTTAGGTAATTGTAACCGGATTCTACCTGGACTCGTTGCCATCCTGCAAGTACTGTATGGTAGGAAACTACATCTGGTTCCAACCGACCTTTTGTCGTGATTCCCAAGACTAAATTTGAGACGCTAGTCTTTAGTCTAGAGCTTTTGCAGGATTTAACCGTCTTGTCGAATCGGAGAAGAAGCTGATTGACTGTAAACCCAGTCTTGTAGGCTGAATAGGGAGAGACGCAGGCTTGAGCTTCGGTCGCAGTTCCGTTGTATACACAAAAGTGTTATAAGTCTGTCAACCGCGGGATTCCGCCACCGAGAGCAAAATAAACTCGAGGCAGCCGTGGCAATTCAGTTCACACTCTCGATTTCACCAGTCAGTCTGCTTTGGTTCATAAACTACGTTAGGTTGTACACCCTTCTCCCTCCCTGAAAACCGTTTCTTCTCCGGAAAGTGCATTACGGTATGAGAATTTAGCTACTGCATCACTCCGTAACTGGCTTGTTTAACCAGATACGATTTACTATTATGTTTATCTTGCTGACACACGGAAAAAAATCATTGTACACATTGTTAATAAGTCCGACAGCCAGGGATATGTTGCAGACACAGGAGCGACTTACGAGTCAGGTGTGGGCAATGAAAGTCATGTTTTCTCCTCTTGCACTGGCAGGTACAATGACGGCTGCTCCTGGAGGCGAAACCCGCGGGGTGAGAACCAGGAAGAGAGCGGCAATTTCACAGAACGGGAGAAACGCATGTTTTCCAATCGTAACTATAAAAGTCACAATGCCTTGGAATGGTTAATTAAGTTGGTAAGACGCACTGGCTGGCTGGCTGGCGTGCGAGGGCTTCATCCACGTCGGAAGCAATCACGCTCCTGTTTCACTTTCAACGGTGGAGGTAGATTGATTGTTCCACATGATAGTACGGAAAGGATTGGAATTGTGTAGCATTTTCACCCTAATTTCTCTACATGAGCGCTCAGGTTTTGTCAGCGAGGAATTTTCCCGCAGAGCGAAAAAATCGCTGTCAAGAGAAATTAAATCCCGTTCCGACTTCCGGTACCACTACTCACGTGCTCCTGGCAACCAATGCTCCTGCTAGTGCATTTCCTATTGCTGACTCGATACCTGAGCCTGATATGTTACATGGTAGTGTTCCATGCAATCCAGCTACGTCCAGAGTTCAAGGTAAACGCTGGAAACCAGGTGAAAGTGAAATATGAAAACATCTCGAGCATGTTACTCCGTTCCATTGCATCAGGTTATGAGTGAAGATTTGTGGAAACAGAAAGAATTGACAACATTCAATTCTTCCTTTCCCAAGAAATGCATATGTCATGCTTATACGAGCTGGTGAGCCATGGAGTACGAAGTTCGTTTCTCGGAATGAATTCAAAAAATGTTAGTATCGAAACTTGTATTGGGAGTAGTCTGTGCCAGCATACGTTCCTGCCTTTGTTCCAGGAAATCACCATATGTGTTTCTTCCAGTTCCAGGATTCATGAATCGAACTAACGTTTTTCTATTCAACGGCAGCTGATTGAAATACTAGTTGATAAATCACAATGGAATGCTTGCCTACACATGTGAAGGGTGACAGTCTTTCATATCTCTGGGCACTCACACAATTAACTTTAATCGAGGCATGCGTTTGCAAAACATTTGGAACTGAGACAAGGACAAGATAATCGGAAGCGTATTAAAAGGTCATGAAAAATGTAATGCAAGCTAGTGCATGGCATGCCACGAGCCAGCTGCACCATTAAGGAGTGTAGCTGTCATCGGAATATGGGGTGCATGTGTGTGGAAATTCCTTCGGAAAAAACATTTTGCTGATGAGAGACAAAGAAGCAACAAATTGGCAACGCATTACTGCACCATTTAGCCCTTTCCTTCCAGTCTTGGCACCGTGTGAACATTTTGACGCCGAGGAATGACAATGGCAAGCTCCAAACTCCTTCTTTGAGAGCCAAGTCATGACATTATCATTTTGCTCATTTTGTTCTTGAGTTGGTTGTAAAAGCAGGCATTTCTTCCCCTTTCATTCCCGCTCGGCTAACTAAAGACGGAGTTTCATTGAGAAAAATTTATATCTCGCTATGTAACACAGTAATAAAGAAGGAGGAGAGAGTTAAAAGTGTATGGGAAACGGAGGAACGTTCTCAGTTCTTGATGGCTCTTGACTCTTTTGAATGCTACACAAGTTTCAAAGAACTTTCCCCGAAACCGTTATTAGGGTCAAGATTTAGCAACTTGAAGTAATCCTTGGAACGGGAGCAGAGCTTATTCACATGGAAATTAAAGCACATAAAAGTATAGTAACTTTGCCCACATGATCATAGTACCCGGAAAAGCTCGCCTGCCGTGCCGTCTCTCCCGCTTATCATTCTTGATTCCAAATCGCATTTTCGGAACGAACGGGTGCCAGCACAAAAGAACTAATGTCTAAAAGATAAGCTCCGCTGTGCAGAAGCTCATCATGAGCCAGGTCTTTGAAACCGCTTACATTTCCTGTGTCTGAAAGAGATGCTGTGCACAAGTATCAAGAACGAGCCTCAGTCGGACTATGGGGGTCATTAAAATAAACAAGTTTTTTAAAAACTTTTTCCAGGTGGCCCATCTAAAGTATGGTGATAATGACACCTTTCCTAATGAACGTCATACACAGGACCATATTCAGGGTGAAACTATAAATGTGGTTCTTATTAACACGTAAGGTGAAGTGTTGGAAGGGAAGGAGTATCCAATATAGTCAGAACCAGTGGCCCACGAATGAATAGGCAGATGTACCTGGTCTTTAATCGATACCAAAGACTAGGTTGCAAGCATAGTAGTTGTAGATTTGGAAGTCCACACTCGGAGAAGTGAGAGAGCAGGAGTTGGAGCGGAACTTGTACCATGAAATGTGAAAGCTGGAGAGAAAGTTGTTGTTGCATAAATGATTAGCAGATCTGAATGAGGGTGGGAGGGCAGGTAGGAGGAATTCGGGACTTCGTGGGGTGTCTGAGAGTTCGTAGGCGTGTATAGTGTAAAGGATTAAGAGTGTGTAAACATGAGGGTGATAAACTTTTGAGATAAGAGCTCGATGAGAATCCTTCTTAACGGCTTTTGGTAATAGCAGCAACTCTAGGTGTATCAAAAAAGGCGAGAGAATGCAATAAGATGCAGACGAGAGACAAGGATGCTCCTGTAGTTCCTCCACACGAAATTGGAATTAGGAGGATGAGGACGACAGTGGCGATGAGCTACATTCATCTCTCGCCCGTTTCTCAAGAGCTGTTGCACAAGATCAGCTTGATGTTTCCACTAGTGGCGTATTATGACTTGGAGACGGGGAGTTTGTCAGCGGTACATGGCGTTCACACCGTTTGTGACGTTCAGCGAGACTTTGTATTTTCAAGAATATAAAGCGATTGGGAGTGAGGTAAAAAGGACGAAGGGAATGTTGTCAAGAGAGTGTTTGAGACAGCCATCAGTCGTGGATAATTTGACAGCGGAGTGTTTTCCGAGAGGGTTGGAGAAAATTGTCACGATTATTATAATGCTCATCTCAACTTGTAGTTTCATCCTAATTGGGAAAACGCGACTGTAGATAGATTCCAAACTTGTCGACTACCACCGACAGACATGGTAGTATATACACTCTCGTCTCCGTCTTGTGGTTCCCTCCCAAGGTATCTCCGGCCCCCGCGAACTTGTCGGAGTTTTCATCAGGAAACCTCCGCATCCACAAGCTTCAGCAATGCACGGAATTAAACTTCCCCTGGAAATGAATATGCATCGCGGACTCACCGGAAATGCGAATCTCACCAAGATGACATAACATCAGATTCTCATCTCTTCTCATATCCTCCAGACCCGCAGTAATGAGCAATTTTGTTCTTAATTATCCTTAAGATTGAAGGTAACACGGTGGCTCACATGACACTGAACGGAAGTTAGTTCCTGTAGTTAGTTTGTGCTAATGACGGTATTTACTGCGTGTTGTGAGTCCGGAACACTTTTTTCTCCAGCTTGCACACAACTAATGGTCTTTTGCTCTCATTTCTCCGGTGGTAGGACGTAATGCAATTTGGCTTCAGTCAATAAAACTTAAACGCAGGGACATCCCTAGATTCCAACGTAGAGTTGATCAAGTTTCACATGTGCGAAAACACGTGCTCAACCCCCACATGGCCAAGTACATGATGTTCCAAGCTCCCATCCTAGCACTCCCACGCAAGACCTTGTGTAACTGTGAGTCTTATAAAGAAAAATTGCAACATTAATTGTCGTGGCCATATGCTATTTCTTTCTCCATCAACGTGAATGAACAAAGAAAGGAAATCAGCTTCAGCTACACGGCGCAGCGAAGATTCAATGGAGAATGTAATCAGTAATGAGACAGTGTTCCACTCTATGCTTCAGATCGTTTTGCATATTCGAGCAACAATCCGCAGCTAGTCTATGCATTAGTTTGATGTACAGCTTTTATTTGCCTTTTTCAAAGATCTTGAGTGTATAAAAATTCATAAGAAACACATACAGCTTGCTCAACTTCTGTTCATGGCTGAATGAGTAGAAACAGTGCCTTTAGCAACCTCTTCTCAGAGGCCTTGTGGGTAAAATTGGATGGTCTCGGTGCATTGTGCAATAAACGCTAACGGAACGGTATAAATCTCTTGGAACAGTAGGAAGTCTGGAATAGTACTGGAACTATGGAGTCTGAGAATCGTGGATGGTTCATTTTACCTGTGGCGAAAAGGTTGGCGAGGTCTTCCCGTGGTTTCCGTTGTAAATGAATGGCAGAAAATGAATTTATATTTACGCACCAGTAGCCTTTTGATTTAATAACGTGGATGCTCTCTCTGCGTGGGCCGAATGAAACGGTATCCTCTTTATTTGGATGCGAATAATTAATTCTCATCCAGCTTTTATTACTCTTTATGGAATTTTATCAAGATACGTAGGTGAGATTGCCTTCTTTCATCTGCGAATTTCGCACCTGTTCTCTCTCTCTCTCTCTCCTCTCCTTCGTCTGCACTTTATCAGAAGAGCTCTCTCCGTGGGTTGCGTGCGTTGTGTTGGTCTTGCATCATTTGTGGAGTTTCCTTTGATCAACTGAGAGTCAGACAAAAGTCTCACACAGCTTCCTTCCGTGTTTGTTTAGGTGGCACGTGTTGCTCTCTGAAGCACCATTATTCAGCTGAGCAGTAAAAACTTATTAAACATAAATTACAAAAGCAATTTCGAGCCTTTATAGCTGTGCGAAGAAAGGTGAAGAAACAAGTTCGCAATCAGATGAACTTCAGTAGCAGAAATCGAGACGTCAAGCCCGGGTCGACGTCGTCAAGTTTCTGCGTCCGGGAAAATGAAAACTTTTATAGTTTTGCAGTACATCCGACTTTCACCCCTATTTTCGCACACGAGAGTAATTCCTTTTTGCAGCAGGCAACATGAAACAAAGGGAGTACAAGGAATTTTTGTGACACAACTTGACTACTGTGCTCCGAATGCACAGACCAAGCACTCACTTTTGATGTCTTTTCAATTTCTGCACTGCGTGAAATCATACAGTGAATGATTAATCACAGAGCATATAAGAGCAAAGAAGAATACTTGGAACTCGTAATCGTAGGCAGTACTTGAACACTGAGAGTAAGGCAACCGGAAAGCAATCAAAGCTTTCTGCTTGGCTGTCATTTCAAGGATTTCGTAAATTAATTAATTCGTTAATAGGGCTTTTGATTTACTAGATTTGCTTCCCGAATGGTAAATAAAAGTTATTCAGGTCTTTCAGCCGCTGATTCAGCAAATTGAGAGCTGCGAGAGAGCATGGCACAGGCTCTAATGAATTTTAACTGCATGATATTTATAGTTGATGAGCTTCGAGACTGATATGGATTTAGCATCGGAAAGCAGCTGTGGTACATGTCCTCCCGTGTAGAACCGGGACTTGCAACCATGTCCAAAGAAACTATTTACTCGGAATCCGTGCTTGTAATCAAAGGTTCAGATCATGTGCTCTGATAGTATCACAAGTCCCCAGACTTGAGCAAATGGCGATAGCTTAGTTGAGAGTTTACGTGTAAGCACCATGGTGACAATCAAATTTGAGAATACACATCAGAGAGGGACCAGCAAATGTTTTTGACAACCCGCATGTAGTACTACTCTTCTGGCGAGCTTTTCCATGAAAATAAAATCGGATGAAATCAGGAATTCTCAAATCAAATGCCTTTCCATGTTGAACAAATTCATTCAAACAAATTTCCCTCCCCTCTTTCATTAGATTCTGGGCTGAGATGAAGGAAAAAAGAGTGAGTTGAAAGCGGGGCTGTAAGCTATTCAAGAGGATTTTCTTTGGAACCTCAGCGGAGAGGGAGTTTATATGTTAAGCGGGTAAAGAATGCTTTCTCCGAAAACTGCATTCTGGCACGTGCATACTTTCCCCTGTGTTGTTCCTCTGCCGGAACCCAAGACCCGGAGGTTAGTTCGTCTGGCTGATGACAGCACATGGAATGAGTGAAGGAGGAAACTGATAGCGCCCTCAACCTCAATCAAATGGTTTTAATCAAGACGAGATGAGACTCTCCGTTTTCTCAGATGAGCTCCTGCTTTCACTTTGATGGAGCTGGCGAGACTCGGATGTAGAACTTGCCTCGTGTTTTTCCTACATTCCTTTAAAATTTTCTTTCCGCCCGCCTGAATTCAATACAGCAACTGAAATTATACGTTTTTGCCATCTAATTTCTTTCCTCGTACTAATGCCCTACGAGGTTTGAGGGTAAACAGGAAAGCATTGAATCTTTTCAATAAGAACCGAGAAGGAGAATATAAACTCTAGTGGCTTTCCCATGGTTCGATGGCCATGTAAAGGCACATGATTCTCCTTAGTTTCAAGGATCCTCTTCCAGCCTCCTCCGCTTCGAGATCACCAGCAGCAGCCTGTCCGTATCTTTGTAGCCTTCGATCGAATCTCGGTGGTAGAAGATCGGCGTGGCGGTGCATCTGAAGGAAAATAAATTAAGAGGAAAAATACTTGACAAAGCTCTGTATAATTGGTGTAAACTGAGAACTGCGTGCGGTCCAGTTGGTGGCGGGTGCAGATGCATTTAAATGCTCAGAGTCAAGCTGATGATTGATGTAAGAATATGAGAGGAGGGACGAGAGCGGCTTGCGCCATTTCATTAGATTTATTCCATCAGTAATCACTGCCTGCATGAGAGCCCGCTGGAGAAAAACACATGGTGTGAGGAACTGCCAAGCTGAAAATTTTAATTATGCATGCACGCTGCACTTAAGGCATGCTGCCTTAAAAATGCATTATAAAAATCCAGCCTTTCTGTCAAGCCACAGTCGTCCATCTCAGTTGCGAGGAGAAGGCACTGCAACTCCGCAACTGAATACCCGGCTGCTTAAGAAACAAGCCCAAAGTAAACTTTGAAGGGGCATGTCGTCCTTAAGTGGTAAGAAAAATGCATGTACTTAGTCACCCTTCTGTGAACATATGACATTGGAATCCCAGTTCTGAAAGCAAGAGGAAGGGAATGAGCCCGAATTTTATTCCGTATCTGAGGTTCAACACTGATTTCACATACATGTTTTCCTTCCATGTGCCGTCTTAGAGAGAAAGGGGCTTTGAATTTTTGAACGGGCTCTATACACTCACATGAAAGTTGGAAGCGGAAGCTTGCTCAAGTCCGTCTTCAAAGGAAAAGAAACATGATAAATTCATTGATATCTCGGTAGAATTTTAGTAAAATGTTGTAAAATCCCCCTAATAAGCTACCACTTCCGTCTTCATTTCCCGGCTTATCGTATGTGGTTTCATTTAGTCAGGTCTACTCTAAAATTGAAATTCTCGTTTTTAATTACTGTATGGCATTCCACCTTCCGTAGCTTCAGCCACTGGTATGAATTAGAGCCTGAATCTGGACTTTGAGAGGATTTTTAGACGAGAGTGCGGGAGGTAGTTGGTATTAAACTAGCGAAAGGATGAGGAAGCATTTGAGGTGGTTTAAATACCAAAATAATAAGCCATCCATGGTTGATAGTCTCTTAGCGAAGTGAGAGTGGAATCTCTTTTCCGGATTTTCATCTCGAGAGTTTGTTTAATGTGCCCTTGTGTACTGCACTCCAGACACGGTTGAGAGCTTCTGATACGCTTTTAAGTGGGAGACGCTCTGCTTGTGGATGAGAATAATGTATTACGTTTCCGGTTCGGTTTAAATTCTTGAGGGGATGTAAATGATGGAATTACGCTTATAAAATAAATTCATAGAGCAATACACGAAGCTAGCTCAAAGCTACAGCTTCAAGAGCCACGGTGTGTGAGGAAAAGAAGGATGTTGTTATGCATGAGTGACTTTACTTCCGACCAGAACTATCGACGGATTCAGTTTGATGATGAGTGGGGCTCATAACTTTTACCAAAAGCAAAATACATTGGCAACCGGGATATTTTGTTCAGAAATTATTTCACTCATGTGTGATAACCACTAACCAGGGACTGATCGAGGCCCAGTCGTATGTTCCTCACGGTAGTTGCATCCTTCCGGGCCAAATTCAAGCACCGAAACTTTGCACCGTCCCTATGTAAACTAACAGTATGGGCTGGCAGTTCCGGAGAAACGGCGTTAGCTTCTACTTAGGCAAGTACAAGTTGTAAATTTTTGATCTACACTGTTTGTAATTGGAAGAGCTGAGTTTTGAAGATGCATGCATGCAAGACATATTAGACAGGCTGAATGCGGGTAAAAAGTAAAAGTTGCGAGGGGGGGACACGTGTAATTTATAATGTATGATGGAGGGAGTGACGAGGATGATGATGAGTATGAGGATTTAGCGGTGGCAGTGGCTCATGCTGCCCAACATGAGAAACAGAGTGGCTAACAACAGAGTCAAGGAAGCAAAAGAAGGTAAAAGTAAACAGTGTTTTGCAACTTCAGTTTAGCGGGAGTAGGAAGTAAACAAGGCGGGGAGGTAGGGGGTGAAATATCAAAAGCAGAGATGGATGGACAAGTAACGGATGGCTTAGAGTTTAGACTGACGGAGATGGAATCTGTACGAAAGTGAAATCCTTATTAGGTTTATTAGCGTAATGTTTGAATGCTGGATGCACTGGAAGTTTAATACGTTTCCCTCAGGAGGATTACTTTTGAAGAAAGTAAATTGAAAAACAAAGGGGAGATGAAAAAAGCTCATGTGCGCGCACTTGATTCCCCTATGGTAATCTGGCCTTATCTTCAAACTCTTCCGTGGCATCCGCTCTTTCAGAGATGATGTGCGGTAGATGAATTGAAGGCTGAGTGTTTAATGAATTTTTCTCAAGGTGTGGACTAATGGGATAAACTTTTGAGTTTGTTCTCCCAGCTTTTTGTTGCAATATCCAGTCTCAGGTCCGGATTGTGCGGTAGATGAATTGAAGGCTGAGTGTTTAATGAATTTTTCTCAAGGTGTGGACTAATGGGATAAACTTTTGAGTTTGTTCTCCCAGCTTTTTGTTGCAATTTCCAGTCTCAGGTCCGGAACATAGCCCCCGGAAGTAAAGCTGGGTAAGGGAGGAAAATTTCAAACTCTCGTACATCGTATAGCAACACAGCCTCCTTGGACGAGATTTACGGCACAAAAACTCAACTAACTGAAGCTTATGCGTCAGTTAGGACAAGATCATCTAATGGGCTGGGATACTGTGCCTTCTCAAGACCAAGACTTTATGCACATGCTCTCCCTTCATGTGATGTAGAATGAGACGTTGAGTTGAAATTTTCGGAACAATTCTCCAGCTCTGGAGCTTCATTCATATACCGCGATAAGGAACTGTGAGACGGAAGAGATAAAGCTACGAAATGCAAGGCAGCATCGCTGGAGATATTAAAAGAGCGTTTACTAGTTTACTAGTTGTTTGCCGGAAGGCAGCCTACCTACAACAGGGAAGAGGAGGGATGATGAATTAATTTGTGTGCTTTATCTGATAGCTGAGCAATGATTGGAGGCTGGCATGAACTGTCAAAGAAAAATAACAATTAATTTTCCCCACCGCTTAATCCCGCACCGTATCTTCGTCATCATTACCTTTTTTCTACTCAAGAGACCGCGTGCGCCTCCACGTGCCCAGCCGTCATTCTCTTCCGCATAGGGGTTGTAATCAAAGTCAATTTTGTAGGGCTGGAGCACCATTGTGGAACTCACCTGCTTAGGCTCAAATCCGATCAGGAAAAGTCGGTAGTCAAGAGTTTGTTCCCTCTTCCTCCTTGTCTAATTATAAGCCGTTACTCGGGGAAACGGCGTTTTCACAATTTCCTCATGGTAACGTTTCAAGTTCAAATCCGGAGCCTTGATGAAAGTAAGGTGATTCAACTTGGTTTTCCCATTCCTCTGAAATCCAGGTAGAATGGAATCTTTAGGATTTTCACAGCCAGTAGTTTCAACATTGCAAGCTTTTTGGAATCACATCAAGGGCATGGGGAGACAAAAGGAATCGTGCGATGAAAATTTTTAAGGCTTCTATGAATTCCTATCTGTGTCTTTCACTCTCTCAATCTTTAATTTGCTCTTCCTTGCTACGATCTAAACTTATTCTTCCTGGCTTACAAGTTAATCGGATTCGGAGGAAGTGGGATGGCATGCCTCTTGCCATCTCCCTGTACCCTCCTCTTATCCTTGGCTTTTGGCAGTAGCATTGTATAAATCCTTTTAGACAAACGCAGGAGCGGATTCCCTCCTGAGCTTTGATTCTGTCTCCTCCAGCCATGGGATTAGACGACGCATTTGGTTTAACCGGCAATAATCCTTCCGTCAGTCAGGTAACTCAAGTTGGCTTACACTTCCTCATTTGGTAATTGCCTGTCTGCCAGCCCGGTCCGGAAGAGTACTCAAAGGAGTTAACTCGGCACTGCAAGGAAGAAGGTTACATGAAGAAAGGTTATTATTATTGTGGAGGAGGCAAAGTACTGTTTGTTTTTTCTCTTGCCCTGGGGAAACCCGCATCATATTTACTATTAAGACGGATGAATGACTTGAAACATTGGCGATGACTAAAGGAGAAGCTGATGAGATATGTTGCCGGAAGCTGCGAACTCAAGTTGCGTACTTGACAGCGTGTTGTGGCTTTGTAGAATGTTTTATGTTTTCGAGGCAGGTGCCTTTACAATAAACTAGCTCGCAAGTTGACGAAAGGAATCGTAATTTTTTTAATGTTTGCTGCCTCATCCTCAGTCATGCCTACTCACAGTCATCCGTAAGCTTAGTGTACCCTGCTTGTGTCAGCTGCACTTTTCTCAATGTCTCTCAGCGTTTTAGCTGCACTCGAGGAGATACGCATTTGCCTCGAAACTCCGATCCGAAAAGTAAGCCTGCTCAAGTACTTTGCGAGGTAACATTCCGCCATGGTAATTAATTTCATCTTGTTAATTTGGACGTAAAAATGAAATATGTGACACGATCCTAGGTGTGTTTCTTAAATATTTTCTCCGAGTTACAATGGGTGGAGTTCCTGCATGTAATATTTGTCAGCAATGTGATTACATTTTGCCAGTATGTGGCAACGGCAATACACTCCTTGTTTACCTCTTCATTACAAAACATGTTTGGAAAGGAGCTCTCAACCAGGTGATGTACGCAAGGTTTGCGGCTTAGTGCAAACACCAATGCAAATATCGCGGAGTAGCTGGGGCGAAAATTCACTCAGATCACTTTTCACCTCTTCTTCATTTCCTCCAGCCTGTGAAAAGTTATTGCTTCAAATTCAGCCTGTTTGGCTCACATGCACGTACTCATTCTCCGACCCGAATAAACTACCTGGTGCAAATATAGCAGGCTTGGAAAAACGGCGAATAGGTCAATTTTAGCTTATTTAGTCACGTTTGACAAAGCACTGGCTTTAGATTGCCATTTGCACAACTTTGTTTTCATGTTACCATGTTACAAATGAGTGGAGCAAAGCAAGTTTGTTTGTATTTTGCTGCTGTACGTTTCTGACTCGTACGTTTTACGGGACAGAGAGCGGCAAGTTCCGTCCTTTTTTCTATGGAATCGCAATACAAGTGCCTGAAATGATTTCATATTCCAGTAGCTTTTCCCTCCCTTTCCATCTAACCATGCTTGTGATGCTCAGTTTGCTTAGCAGAAAGAGCTCTTTCACACTAATTCCCAGACATCCCATCCTGATTTCTCTTGTTCGTCTTCTGAAATGGCCTCTGTGCCCTCTCTATTCCCTGGCTGAGATGTCCGTTGATGGGGGGTCCGAGCGGCTGGACAAGTTCCTTGGAATTTTATGTACTCTTATCCGAACTCGGGGCTCAATAAGTCTTATTTCCGAAAATTCGGATTTACTTCCTGCAATGAGTGGTAACAGCCCGGTTCATGAGGAACAAGAGGGGGACATTGTATAGACTGTAATGAGAGTATAGTTTGCCACCAGGAGTTTTTCCTTTAGAGGGGAAGAGATCGCTTGAGTTGTATTCCGCAAGCTTCTTGGAACATACATAATTTCCATGCTCTAAACGTTCAGTGTGAAATTGTCATCTATGACAGGACCTCATCTCCTGTTGCAGTACTTGCAGCGGGCAATCGGTTTGACTAAGTTGGCAAATTTTCGACCTTTTGTAGCTAAAACTACCTTTAGACGATTCAGCCACTACGAAAACTAATGTACAAACCGTTTTTGGAAGCACGAAACCGTCAACAGTGATTAGAAGGTCAGTTGGATACCAGTTATCGACGGTACCGTTAGTCTTGAAACGTTCGCGGAAGCAGGTAGATTCGATGCAGCATCACAAGTCGGTCATCCTCTTTTACGAACACCATTATATTTAACCTACTCAAGAAAAATGTTCATGCTCAGCCGCAACCCTCCTCCATCAAGTTAACTTGCAGCTCAAGTGGGATTTGCACAAGGAGGAATGGTAACGCATCAACCTCGTTCCTGATTGACTTCTGGCTTAACTCTATGTTCCCAGTCTGGTCCTTTAATGTGTTCGAAAA
>VRMD01001647.1:0-16018 GCA_009872375.1 Sminthurides bifidus | reverse complement strand
GATATCTAACAAGGAACTGAAATTGAAAAACTGCAGGAGCATGCGGGTTCCGTCGCCGTGATGGCCTTGTCCCCTAATTTCGCCTTCAACTGCTTACTACCACCACCCTCGTTCACTGAGAATCGGTAAATTTTTAAAGCGAGACTGTGTAAATGACACTTTTGTTTCACAATGCACAATACCAAAGCCTGGACTCGATAACTATGAATCATTTTGTGGTATCGCAGGCCTGGTGCATACTTATGCCGAATTTGCGTGCTCAGAGATGAGTCTTTCCGCAAGTTTTATGAACTCCCTTTTAGGGACCTGGTCCCGGACCAAGATTTCCTTTTCCATGTGATTGACAGGTCCTCATGGATTTTTCGATCTGTCGACTGGGATGCGGATGGAAGACCGGATAACATAGGGCTTTTGTATGATGACTCGGTAAGCCTGGAGGAAAGCTTAGCTAACGTTAACACAGTTAGGCTTGAATTGGTTGTATTAGTTCATGTTTATAATGATAAACGCAAGATCTAGCATTTACAGCTAAAATGAAAGTGAAACCGCGTAACATGTTGTAGATGATCTCCGATTGGAATCCTGAATACCGACGGCCTGGCACTATCCTATCGAAGGAAGAATTGGACCAAGTATTTCACTACCTCTCTCAGAAAGACTTTTCACACTGCTGCCTTGCAGTTGCTTACACTATGGAACCGTTTCCTCAGTCTTTGTTCTCCATTTCGTCCCCTTCAAGTAATGAATTTATAAACCACCTACTACGATAATCTGAATGTAACTACTCAAAGTGCCTGAACTGTAACGTTTTTGGTTTTCCTACAGCCACTTCCCCTTTTAGCTCTGGAATTTGTGCAGCGAAAAATCCGGAGATCAGCTCAAATGTAATCCTCCTTTCGGCAAACAAGCGGAAGGGACATTATTCACCAATGGACTTCGATCATTTAGTCTACCTAACAACGCATGAAATTGCTAAAAGCTTCGGAGCGCCGAAGGAAATCACTGGGAAGGAGAGCTGCGATCAATTTAATAGACAAGAATGGCGTCGAGAGACATCACATCATGTGGCCGGAGGTGATGAGGAATATTACAGATGAAGAAAAAACATTTAGCTCATGCACAATCAAAACCGTTTATGAATCGCTGTCTTCGTGTAAGACTTCTTGCTTTGAAGTGGATCCTAGTCCGTTCTGCGGGAATGGTGAGCTGAGAGATTTAGTCATGCTACAAGACGAATGCGTTTTTTTTGACATCTGACTATAATCAGTGCGAATACTTAAAACTCTGATGTCTGATTATTAACGTTCAATTGCATTTCGTAAAGGCATAGTGGAAGATGGAGAGGATTGCGACTGTGGGATGGCTCTTAACTGCTCGAAGCAACTTTGTTGCTTTCCACGAGGAAGTAAATTCCCGTGTAGGAAAACAGGAGCGATTTGTCCTTCCGATGCAAGTAAAATGTTGGCAACTTTTTCCTTCAAGGTACTTGCTGCTGCAGCAGTCATGGGTCGGATATTGTTACTGTAAAGATTGAAGATATCCTGTAGTGGTTGATTTTGTGGAAGAGAGCAGTACAACAACTCTGATTAGAAAACTGGTAACAATGTTATTAATTTCACCCGTTGTCAGGATACAGTAGGTCGACATATTTACATTTGTAGTTATACAATGTTACACCGCGTACTAAATCCACCAAGAGTGTAAAAACAGAATAACATCTGTCATTATTAGTAGTGCTTGTCAGTAACCCATAGACCCTCTGCGAGCTTATCACTATCGTTTCACTATGTGGCCATAAAACTCAATAAAATTCATTACGGGTAACATTAGTCGTTTGAAACTGATTAGCTGCACATACTCATCGAATACAATAAAATCTGGTTTGCGTTCTCTCATACCCTAAACTGTCAATCGTCCCGAGCTATTCTTACACTAATTAAGAAGACTTAAATGCTGAAAAACTTTGGCTTAATTCTTTTACTGGCTTCGAGTGCTATTGCATAGCTTCCTAAACAGATCTGGAACTAAGTTAAGCTGCCTTGTCTAATTGCGCGCATGCAACACGATTGTAAAAAACTATGTGGAAACGCTCAACTCTTGTGCACGTCTCTAGAACTAGAGAAGCTACCTTGTAAGTCCTTTAGAGTGATGATAACAGTGACTCTAGAATTTGAAAAAGCAGTTTAACATTCTAATCGTCAGCCTCCGCTGAATCTCCTGCGCTTGCTGCCGCTTGGCGTAAATCACCTATCCTACTAAACAATTCCGCTGCCGTCGTGTTTGGAGAATCTAACTCTGGCGGCTGAGGCTGACTTGAACTGGATGCAAGGGATCTGGAGTAACCGGGTAGTTTAATTTGACCATCTTGAGGAGGTACAGGTTGGCCAGACTGAGCTGCGTAGGCTGATGTTGGTGACTGGGCTGGAGCGTTTTTATCTGATGATTCAAAAAACCGATTTCATATTTTATTTCATGATCGCAATTGATTCAGAATTTTTATTGGGATCGACTCAAGATAAACAGCTTACCGGTGTACTGGTTGTTAGGCTTAAAAGGATTGTGCGGTGACTCATTAGTCAAGTTCAGATGCTACGACCGACTTGCTTTGCAGTGTCCCTGTTCTGCTAGCTTCCGATTTCGGTTCATCCAGTAGCTGCCGAAGCCTACAAATGATTTTTCAAAATGTATCCAATCTCTTATTATTGAGTGCGGGAGTCTGGCGATTCACTTTTACTTTCCTCAAAGCAAAATTTAATACTCTTGAATATATTATCTCACCGCCCAAGTTGCTGTTCCAGCTGCCTGTTATGCTCTTCCAAAATCTGCATTCTAGCCTCCAGTCGGCCTTTGTGCACACGAAGTAGACGAGCCTCGTTGAGGATATTATTGTTTTCTATATTATTGATAGTGCCGGTGGGACTGCCTATTTGTGATTTTTTCGCAATCAATCGGTTGTACTCCTGCAGCAAACTCTGATTTTCTTGCTCTAATGATCTGATGACGGACTCTAACTGAATCGAATGATTCGGCGTCGATGGAAGATAAGACCTGAATAGGTGATCGAGGAATGACAGATGACGGCTTCGATAAAGACTGACAGTAAGCTGCAATCAGTGAGTGCTCATCATCCCTAAAAAGCACAGTTTACACATTATCAGCGTAAAATCAGCAAGTCACGGTAATACTGGAGACACGTGGTTACATAGTTGAATGACCCTTACGATTCGGGCGTGTTTGTTGAGTGCATATTATTGATCCACGAGGATTGAGAGGAGCCTCTGTTGTTATTCATCACTTCTGTGGAGGACTCACGATGAGCAGTGCCATTAGGCCCCGGACCAGCTAAATTGTTGTCAATGACGAAATCGGTGATGACTTAATTCTGGTGACAGAGAATGCTGTGGCGAATGTATAGGTGATTCAAACGTGTCGCCTTCAAGCAGTGATTGCACAGGAAGATAACCCAATTTCCTCGTCTTTTCAAGCTTTCGCTTTGACTTGAACTTATTTTTCAATGCCCTAGTAAAGTCTCGCACATCCTCGGTTGAAGTAGACTGCAAAGGAAGATCAGCGTTAGTGACTGTGACATGACAAATACAGAGATTTCATAGTCTCCAATGACTTTCAAAAGAGTCGGAATAGGAAGTACGGCACGGGTAATTTACCTCAATACAATACTCTTGCATGGGGTGACTGAGCTTATGTGACTTGGACTTCCTCCCGGAAAAGAAGCATTTCTGACACATGTCAAAGTTGAAGCATTTCAAGCAACGATACCTGCAATGCGTTGGTGTTATTAAATATTAAAATCCCTTCTTTTAGGCGTTGTGTCATGGATGGGACAAGAATTACATTGTGTATAACATACCTCAACCCTACGATAGGAACACTTTTGCAAACATTGCACTTGGCATTATGACTTTGTCCTTCAGAAGCGGCAACCCGATGAAGCACTGGTAGCCAGACAACAGATTGCGGTTCTTGCTTTGTCCATTCAATAAACTGGTTGACTTTCAAGTTTTCTCCTTCGGAACATTTTTCAAAGCACGACCTTACAGATGGTTCGATATTCGAGCCACCAAAAGCTGCCACTTCACCGAGGACTCTTGGGATCTTATAGAAACAAAAAAGCAAGGACATTCAGTGAAAAGCCATCGACTTCAATCTGCCAAGGCACAATATTGCATGTCACTTATACATGACTCTTAAACACGTACCTGCATGCAATCATGCAGCAGCAGACCCAATTTTCGCTGATCCACCGTCTTATTCATGTCTGCTACCAGACGGAACAAATCTGTAAAAATATAATTCAAAGTTCAATCATTCATAAAACGGACAGTAAAGTTGAATGACTCCATTGTGCCCTACATGCGAAGCTCCCATTAAAAAGTTGGAGAAAATCTCTCCGCTTTTCCATTCCCTTACATCGAAATTTGTCTTCCATGGAGCCTTTTGCTAGTAGAACGAGTCCGATTTTAAAGCTTAAGTTCCGGACACTGCCTGTCCTCGAGGCATCGTATACGTTCAAAATCCAATTTAAAGTCATGTCTGTGAGATAGGCACACGCATCGGAATTCATGTGCAGAGTTTGCAGAGTCAATCCCATGTCTTGAACATCCAGTAATCGGTCATTTGTACCACGCAGTCCCAGGTTTTCAAAAGTAGTAACGAGAGTAGGCAAAGTAATGCGATCCACTGCAAATAAGGTAAACACACATCAAATGAGCAAGCAGTTCCAGACGTTGGGAGAAATCAATCCCAATTTCTAAAAGCAAGGCCGGAAGTAAAGTCGTGAAGTTATTTCCATCGAATTCTTCCCTTCTGCAGTCACTTACGTTGGAGGTGCTTTTGAATAGCCCGGAGTTTAAGCGCAGTTCGATATGCAGAAAATCGTATAATGTTGTAGTCAGTCAATTGTTCCAGAAGCTGGCTCATAGATGGGTGATCCCATTGAGTCGTTTCCGTTGAGTGACTGAAAAATAAATAGCATTCCATCAACCTCTCAAGACGCCCGTCATCGTAAATCCTTCGTAAAGAAACATAAATGTGGAAGCTAAATAAGCGGGTACGAGCAAAGGCGTTCCTTAAGCCCTTCATTACGAACGTTTTTGGCTGGGAGCAAAAGCTATTACAGCACGAATCGCACTTAATTTGCCCTTCATACCAGCCCGTAAACTCTCAGTCAACAGCCATGCTGAAGTTCCGCTCGTGTACGCAACAGATGATGAGGAATTGGATCTCAGGGTTTTATACACGTTCAGTAAGGAAATAACGTGACAATCTCATTGAAAAGTCACGCATAGTTCATCCCATCATCGCTCTTCCCTTCACCCCATCTCAATTCAATCTTATGATAGCGAACGCATACTACACAAAAGCTCAGAAACCCGCACCATTAAGTCGTATCATGATACGCAATCAGCCGAAGAAAAGCGTCAACGAATGCTAATCCCAGAAGGCCCTTCGCACGGCGACACAAAACAGCTATACTTAGACTTGAAAGACATCGTGCGTGCGAAAGTAGAACTGAGCACGTTAACCTAGGAACGAGAGATGAAAAAAATTTATAATCCATTGTACTCACTTGACATAGTAAGGAACCCCGTTGACATGTAATTTTTCCCAAGGATGTGATATGTACGTGTTTACAAGAAGCGGCACCGGAGAGTCTTGAAGAAGGTACGTAAGTCTATTGTTCAAATCCACTAGCCTCTGAGGCTCCTTCTTCAGATCCAGGGCTTTGAAGTGCGTGTTCAGGTCCTGGATGGCTTTATTTGTTGATGAGATATGTTCACGGAACGTTTTGAGCTGATCTAAAATACTTGATTTATCGGCCGCAGCTGTAATTGTTGCCCATCTAGATTTTATAGCTTCTGCAGTTGCAAGCCTCGCACTGCAATCGTCTAATTCCACAGACCATTGCTTCTGTTTCTGTAATTCCAGTAAGTTCAGACTATAAGCATTCATCTTTGAAAAATCCTTAAACCCAAAATCCGACTCATTCTCACACAGCATATTCCCACATCTTCATCCCCGCATCCCCATAGCACTTTTGCTGACAGACGCAGTTTCTCTTGCCTAGTCTCACATTCGCTCCGAAAACTTAACCACCCGCTCTGTCATGCTTGTTTTCAAACCCTCATCCTGTTTATCTCCGATCGCATCTTCAAATTATGAATACGTAACGGTTTCTCATCAGCCATTCCCAACGCAACTTACCATGATGATCTCTTGCAAATGCCCATGAAGCTGTTCTGCCTTCGTACACAGTAAGTTCCACGTTTCTTCCAATCGATCAACCTCCCGTTGGGCATTTCCTTGAGCCTTGTCGTCCGTTTCTGCAAGCAGAGGAGGGAACAATTTGCAACATCATCACAGTTCAACCGCATTCCGCTTTCTCATGTGTTTTTAATTTGCAAGTCAAATAACCGTATCCAAGCCATATTCACTACTGACTCAAATCAGAACCCTTTCCGGACTATCCTAAGCACTAATTAGCTCTCCATTCCTATGTCACAGACACACTCGCTCAAGTTTCGCTCCCTATTGTTTCCTTATCCGAGTAATAAATGCACATAATCCCTTGAGGAAGCTAATTGCATCATTACGAAAAATCCGCATCCAAAGAGGCTTTCTCGTACTAAGTACAGATTATGCTCGCGTACAGGCAGCCTTAGCGCATTCATAGTCACGACTAATGCATTAGCAGCGGCCTAATGTCCACTTCGTTAAACGCAAATTCGGAGCCTAGCTAATAAATTGTATCTTAAATACATGTTTCAGTTGCAGAAAAACTCTTGCATCATTTCGCATTCACCTATAGTTTAACTTAGTATGCCCTTCCAAGTAACTCTTTCAACCTTATTCCTTTAAAACAAATTCGTTGGCGGTTTCAAGCAATTCATGCCTACGTTGGTGAGCGTCCTGTGCTTGTTCCCACCAATTACCACCTCTGATTTATACTTAATCTATCATTAACCACCATTAGCATGAAATCAATCCTGGTATGAAATCAGGAGCTTCAAGTGCTACGTAAACATCAACAGAGTTTAGCCTTGAGCATAGTACCAAACTTTAACAGTTTAAATACGTTTCACTTCTCAAGTGGCAAACATCAGCTTTTGTTTATTTAGATTCCTACAAGTAATGGCTATTTGATGGAAATACGCAACTTAGCACTCGGTAGAAAACTTTATCGTCATAGTGAAGGGTTCATGCGCTTCATTCAGGTCGCAATATAGCTACATCCTGTACATGCTGATTCTGACTTCATGTAGCACGTTTCAGTCAGCATCCTAGACCTAGTTTATTTAAGAAATTGACCAATTAGCTACGAGCGTGTAAGCGTTTCTGTATGCGTGTCTAATGATGCTCAATATAAAATACTGACGGATGGAATACCTCTCTTCTTTTCCTTTCTTACCACCGCTGCCGTTTGGCTGTCTCAATTTCAGCAATTCTGCATATGTGTATGAAATAAGAGATGACAATAAAGCGTTGTACGAAATAATGTAACATATCGCTGCACTTACGGGCATACTGCTGCTGATATCGCTGCTGGCGTATGCAGCTTTCAATGATAGGTCTTTTGCATTCCAACTCTTGCATGAAACTCACTAGCGAATTCTGAAAAAAAGATAGAAACCAAGTCACCAACACAAGTCAAACTACCAATTTGTCTCTAATTGGTTTACGCTGTCCGCAGCTGACGGCATCACGTCACATTAGTTACGCTGTCATTGTCATTATGTCGATTCACTTCAACCATAACATGATCATTTGTCAAGGTCATCACACAATCATCCCCACATCTCTTATCTGTTCGCATCAACAAACTTATTTGACTCATCTTTGATTTTCCTTCTGCTTGAATAAGAATCAACATTGTATACCGTCGCCGTCACATATTTTAACGAGTACATGAGCAGACTCACAATTTGTACTTCAAGTGTAGGTAAATCTTCATTGGGATTTGTGATGGGTAACTGTATCTCCTTGCGAATTACCCATTCGGTCAGTTCCCTCAGCTCAATCTCCTGACTTCTATGCAGAGGCTGACCGCTCGTTGACTGCGTTAGCGTTGACGTAGGAACATTGTAAATCGTATTGGATATCTTGGACCTGTAACAAAAGCACAAGAGCTGAAAACCAATCCGGTATATCACGGCACGGCTCGCCGCCCTACAAATCATTAACCTCCTGACATTCCTTTCAGTTTGAAACCCATCCCATTGCCAAATCTCTGTGCACACTCGGAAACAAAGCAATAATTTCCACTAGGACTACAGGCACTAAATTAGAACTACTTCACCGTCTGTCATTACCAATTCTTGCCTCTCATTTCAGTTTCCAAAGCCTCTAATTTCCATAATTTGATTTCACAATAGCAATTTAGTCCACATGCACATCTCTCTTTCTCTCTCTGTCTCTGTATGTTTGAAACCTTACCTCATGGTCACCACACGATTTCTGAGCGCATTCCATCTTGCTTTTGTCTCTTCGGTCGTAGTCGTATCAAATGTCATGCTGTTCAATTCTCCTTCCAGGTCCTGCAAAAAAGATGAGACAAGAATGAATGACGGTCGTCATGTTCCTCGTGGTCTCGCGCCTTCCTCCGCTCTTATGCCATACGTGGCTCCATTTCATCAAAACATTTAAACGAAATTAATCCTAGCACATTCCCACTCAGTCGCCTTCATCCAAAAGCCTGTGCTTTCCAAACAATATAAGCTCGGGCCGTCTCATCAGCACGTATCATGCGGAATACATGGCTCGTAGCCTTGCCCCGCAGATGAATTTTAATGAACCACACATAACCACAATGGCTGAAAATTTTCCCAGCATGAAAAATATCCAATATTGTACAACCACAAGGAAAATCTCACCTTTTGCATCCTCCATAGTACTCCATTAAGATTTACTAGCCATTGGAAAAATTTAACCCTACAGATCCTACAGCCACCTCCTCGGGTATCAATTTCAATTCGTGGCACATGACTAGCAAGGTGAGTCGTCGGCCTTTCATATTTCTTATAACGGTATGACGGAATCGTTACATAAATCTGCCTCGTTATGAGCACGAGGTGCCCATGGAAGTACACCGACAATCCTGGTCTATACCCATTATAGTAATCTGCCAAGGCCCGGGGAATTCTCAATTTATTTTGAGAATAATTATCCGGATTCGCCTCCGAGTCCGAAATTCTGACTTTGTTTTTAGCATAGATCCAACAACAAAATTAATCCTCTCTCTTCCACTCCGCCCAGCTTTTTACATATTTTGCCAAAGAGTCTAAAGTGTCTCCGCCAGCCCTCCCTCCAGCTTTCTCCTGCCGCACAGGTCTCCCCGTAGTAATCCCTCGCAGCTTTCTCCCATAAGAACCTTGTGATTCCCCGTACGGTGTCCAAGTCGATCACGCAGGAAACCCAGCTCGCATTCGCATGCTACCACTGCTCCTAATTACAGTTTAAAACAAAGTTTTCCTCAGTCCCACACTGCTGCATACACGTTCACAACGTGCCACTCTCCAAGCCTTTTACAACTGTAACTTCCTTCCACTTCCCTTCCTCGTCTTACTAGAACTAATCTTCTCTCCAGAGATTTCTCCGCCTAAGAGTAGCACATGTTTCCTCAACTTGTACTAGTTTTAACACATCTTTTCACTCTTCAATCTCGTAAAATCCCTTTTTGCTCGCTTCCTTCTCAACGTGGTACATGTATCAAAACTCGTCTCGTCTGCTAAAACATGGTCCCATTCACGTTTCTATCGAAGAACCAACAAGTATTTCAGCTACACACCACATTTCACACAATATCACAATCCAAAAGCTTGGCCATATTCAGCAACTCTCCTCCAAGGGATTCGTACGTGTAGCACAAAACTCCAAGTACCAGAGCCCAGCGTGCAGAATGTACACAAACAAACTGACTGCCAACACCGGTTGCTCCGGAACAGAAAAAATAACTACTTTTTCCCTTATTTAGCAATTTTTCGACATTTCTTCCCTATAAGTGAAGCACATCAGGTTTTTTTCCCTACCGACCAAAGCAATCTCAAATCCGGTCCTTGACAGCAGTCTCTTCAATAAGCCACACTTCACAACAGCCTAAGGTCCGGTTCTTCCTGCCCTCACAACTCTTCTGTCTCTTTTAATTGCTTCGTGTTTAACACTCAAGTCCACGCGCCTGTACCCCTTCTTGTCCCCGTGTCCTCCTGATTTGTAATCCTAAGTGCTAATTGTCTCTCAGCTGGATACTCCTTGTTTCACTCATCCCCAGAATCTTAAATCACGTCCAAGCTTCTTTATTTTCCTCCCGCGAAGCAATTCCAGTTGACTTCAACAAGAAAATCCTCTCGAGCTTTTCGAACCACTTCAACGTTTCTCCACGTAAAAGCTAGGAAAAGATCTGTTTCACATTCGCTTCGACAAATAGCACCAGCACCAGCTTCGTCCACGTGCTCTGCAGTTTTTTAACAACTTTGACTCCTTTTACAACACTACTCCAGCACTAAAGACAAGGCTACAGTCATTTGAGAGTACTGCTTCCCTGCATCACAATCTGACCAGCTCTCGGTTCGCCCAGCGCTTTTGTGAACGATTGCTGTCATCTTCTCATGTCTGCACACAATAATAATTACACTTTACCGCACAAGAATCCCCCAGATCGTCTTTACAACAGCTTCAGGATCATTTTCTTTCACGCTTCCCCACTTTTCAATAAAGCACATGGAAGGCAACCTGATTGCACTTCTCGTAAAAGCTCCTCTGCGCCGTCCCCCTCCTTCAACCTTTCAAAACCACTGCGGTTTTAAATTGTTTTTAACCCTAACCGTGTTTACGTCCTCTTAAGCTCGGCGAGCTCATGCACGTGGTAAGGCTTGACACAAAGATGAGTATTGTGTCCGCCAACTCTGCAACTCTCTAACTGCCGGAGAACTTGCCATCGTAATGCATTTACATAGGAGCAGAGCCGCTCAGCTGCATCCTTCACACGATCACCTCAAGGAACCAAACCAGATGAGAGTCGTACTGTATCAAAAAATCCACATGCAACTACCAAGGTAACGAAAGGAAACAACGGTGAGGTACAAGATAAAATACGGAACGTAAATGCATTAACCACGTTGTTGAGCCTTTCGGCATACAGTGCGTGGATAAAAACCATCCAATGTCTCGTAATTTTTTTCTTCCTTCAGGGTGTGGTGTTGGTGATCATCCTGATGGGGGTGGCAGTCGAGGAATGTCTTTCACCGCATACAATATTTTAAACCGAACGACTATCCTAACTATGCAACCACTTTTAATAGTCAAATATTATCTCTCACCATCACAGCCAAACCGGGGACAGTCAGGCCATTCATCTACCGCATTCTCAAATAACGATTCAAGAAGCAGAGGAAGAAGCATCACATGAAGAACAACGTCTTCTTCTTCCTTCCTGCATCCTTTTCATAATGCATTCTTCTTACTAACCGCAGTCGAGTAGTAGATGGACACGGTAGTCCTATCCTACACTAGCCCTTCCTTACGCACTCACCTCCAATTGTCATACATAACTCATAAGCTAGTTAATACAAATGCAGAGAGACTCCACGCACGTGTGTGCACACAAGTCCGCAAACCCCACAAGGTAACATGTCAGACTCACCCTGGCCTGGCAGCTGAATGGCGATTCTATATCTTGTGCCGCCGTACTTCTGTGCCAGGACACTGCATCTCTAATTCAGTCCGCATCCCTATTTCTTATTCAATCCAAGTCACAGACAGGTCTTGTCTAAATACTTCTCCGAGCAAACACTCGTAAGAAGAAGGCTCATCATCATCATTACTTCTTCCCACAACATCTCCCATTCCAGCAGGGTCAACTGCCTCTTTGTTTATTTACATTTTTTTCTACTCGTCTACGTATACACCTATGCATAGACACAACGGATCGGAACAAATAAACGTCTTTCCATGCACGTGATCTCGTTGTCTTACTCCAGGCATTGAGGCTAATTCCACGCAAAGAAATTCTAAAACTCTAGCCCACAGAGCTACTACCCTCACTTCCTTTTACCCAGGACCAGGACACGGTCATGTTCTTTCCCAAACAAAAAAATTCCCCTGTCCCTTAAGTCAGTTCGGCTTAAATCAACCTTATCGAAATGCTCTAACGCTTCCAAGACTCTTCTTTCTGTGGATCCTTGAGCAAATTACATAAATCAGCCGCGTGCCAAAGCGGAAATTCTTTCAAGAAAATCAAAGGATTTAAATGCATGCCTCCACTCAAACTAAACCATGCTATTGTAAGGCTCGTAACGTAGTCTTTTCATACATGCTGACTTGAAAAACAGACGCGAACGCAAGCTTTATGAACAGAACAGATACGTGGACCTAGGAGCATATTTCAGATCCTTTGAATCTCTGTCCAAGGAAAGAATGNTGTCTGTGGCTTTTTCGTCAAACGCAGGCTTTTGCCTCATTCATGTTCATGAGACCTACTTCTTCAAGATAATCCAATGCCGATCGTATTAACTCAAAGCTCTCTTGAAACTATGCATTCCTTCCAGTTGTCGCAATTACGGCGTATGTAAATTGATGGATTGAACTGACAGGGTCACAGAGCATTTCCATCAAGTTCGCTGCCGATGAGGCTGATTTGGCTGTACTACCGTCGATCACTAGTGTTACCAAGGAAGGAACCCAACCATATTTAGTAGGATAGGCCTTGATAAGGACATTGGAAATGTGAGACATTCTTCAATTCGTTCGCCAGTCATTGTGCCACTTGAAGCAAACCCCGAGTCCATGAACATGCAAGTTCTCTACGCCTTATTAACGATTTATGGTGGCAACCTAGAGACTGTCACACAGTTAGTTAGCCTAAATGTCATTAGACTTGTCTACCACCTTCCTAGGTCGACTACACGTCTGCGGTTCAGATTCCTGGGTGTATTTGCGCCTCACTGCCCCCTTCGTGAGGCTTGCTTTACGGTTATCCGGTTTCTGAAAAAGTTGTCTTTAGGTTTATCGTGTAGTAACCACATCCATTATAATTTATGTCTCTTTTTCAAGATTCCATAAATTTCAACGAACTCGGATGTTCCGAGAAGTAATACAGGTACTCCACCTTCCCCCTTCTCTTCTAATGTAAGAACACACTCCCTTTCTCATATATGCTTCAAGTTACGAATTCTGAAAAGAGGAAGTGCTGCGGATAGTTGGCCATTGGCTATCCCACACCTTGCACGCTCTTCCCCATGATAATAATCTCTTATTAAAATGCTGATTCGTGTCCTTGTTCACGTAACATGATTATCTTAACGGAGTAAAACTTGCTGCTACATCCACCTCATTAACCCTACATGACAAAGCGTCACATGTAATTACTCGTCACCGGAATCAGATATACCGAGACCAGAATTTCAAGTGCCTTTACCATCTCGTGCCTGCCTCCGTACCTTTTTCGGCTTTATCTCTCTGGCTCACATGCACATGAGAAGGTATTACAATGCCTTACTCTCAGTGGAGCGTGGACTCTATTAATAATCGATTAGCTTTGATTAGATGCAGGAGTGGCGAGGCTTTTGAGAGAAGAACAAGAGAAAAGTCGGGAAGGGGAAAACGAAGGAGCGCCGGTGAATAGTAAAGAGTCTGAGAAAACCACAGCACTCGAAAGAACGTGGAACTAAAGGAGCTGCACGAATTATTTGAGATCCTCAGCTTAGAAAAGCTATCGTAGTTTCGGATGTCTATATGATCCTCATCCTCTGCAACTATTTCGACACTCATATTCAATGCATGAAACTGGATTCAGAATTCAGGTTACGTGCAGCCTGGAGAAACGTTTCATCTCTGTGCAAACATGGGCTGCCAGAAGCTTTCCAAACCCTGTGTATCCCACCTATTTACCGCTAGTCAAACACTGGGATTGAAACTTTGCAGCGAAACTCTTTTGCAAACATCCAGTGCAAGATAAAACCATGCCACGATATCATACCTTATGGTAACTGAACTATTACTCGTTTATAAAAGATGGGCATACGATTTGCTCGGATATTTTCCCCAGATTAAAAATAAATCCCTGTGATGAGTTAAGCATCCGCCACTGAGGGAAACTTACAACAACATACTTAAACGACCATCTCCGGGAATGTGCAAGTTGCATGTACTTCTTATCTCCAGATCCCTGCCTCCTCTCATCTCCGGTATCTGTCTCAGCATCGACACTATCTCCTCCGCATTAAAAAAAATATTGTCACTTACTTGAGGACTAGCTCCTTCGACGGGCTGCCCGTTTTCCAGCCTATTCAGCTTCCACTCGATTCGGAGCAATTGCGCTGCGACCAGGGTCGAGCTCAGTTTCGACGTGTCTTCCCCGCAGTATTTCACAATTAGATTACTTGTCAGCGATAAAAAGTCTGAAAAATTGTTCAGTATGACTTCGTTCTTCAGGGGCGGCTGTGAATCCAACGTTGCCTGTATGAGTGTCAAGAAACATGAGTCAAGTCAAAAGCAATTTCTGCTCGCGAACTTTCCCCGACGGGCTTCACTAAGCATGTCATTCTGCCGAACATTTTCAGCTTCATGTGAAACCTAATATTACTCAATTGAAGTTCAACTCCCAATATCCCCCATTCTCAAACCTCAACATTATGTGAAATAACATTGGATTCGGCTCAAAATAGCATGCTCGCATGAATCTTGGGGTTTTTTGAAATTTGTGTATTTTTGCAGTTTAAACCTATCTACTCATCATCATCTCCACGCATGGCTTTTGGGGCAAAGGTTTTGCTATTTTAGGTCTTTACTACTACTAAATGTTTTTTGCTAACTTGGGCTTACATGAATATGCTCCAGTTGACAGCTCCAATTTACAGAATCGTGCAGGCATTCTTCCAATATTTGCAGTCTTACAGTTACAGCCTGATTAGCTTCCTTCCAATGATCCATTAACCGGGTCACTAAAACCAAATGTTTCGTCATATGTAAACAAAGTTTTGCCCTCCACATTACCACACGCATGCCCAAAAATAGATTTAGTTCAGCAAATGGTTTCGTGGACGCGATTCCTTACGTTTCGTGTAGAGTTGTTGTTTGTTTTCCTGCGATTTTAAGTTTCCAGCGGTCGAAAGTAAGTCGTCTAGCTGGGGTCGCTTCATTTCTAGCTCCGTATGAACATTCTAATACAAAACAAATAAACACGAGTAAAGCTTACAGAAAAATTGAGCATTAAACGGGTCATCAAAATTGCAAATTGAAAATAGAAGACGGCACTTACCCTCTGCTTCTCCAGTACAAATTGAATATTGCTCAGGGTCCCCAACAAGGACGACCTGCTGCTTGAGCTGCTTCAAATTGAGGGTCATGTTGTTTTCAAGCTGTGGAGTTGGAAGAAACAATAATGTTTAAAAACACTTTTCTTATATTTGCAGTTTAAACATCCATATTAGGAAACCAAGTCTTTTCAACAACTAGCACCAGTTTCAAATCAGAAAGTAATTGTAACTATCCCTTATGAAAATAAAAGTTTATGACACTTACCGTTTCTACAATTTCAGCAAGGTTTGACACTTCTTTACTACTATGACTGGTAGACTTCGGAAGACCGTTTGAATTTTCTATTGTGTCGTGATTGTCAGCCTCTTCTCCATCACTGCATGAACTTGATGCTTTGATAGGCGTGAAAACTGAATCACTTGCTGGGATTTTCACTCCAGCGGAACTAGTCAAGTCCAAATGTCCGGGCTTAGAACCATTTGGCGATGTTTCTGCACTGTAAACATGATGGGCAACAGTCGCTTGCGGCTTCACCAATAAGGAGGATGCACTTCCGGCGCCATGGGACACTTTGGCTCCAACGTCTCCCGCCCCAGCAACACCGTCTGCACTAGCACCAACACTTTGTCTTTCTTCCGCTGAATCTTTCCTTCCGCTTGAACTGACTAAACCAGGATATGTTCCCGACCTTCGTCTGTCACTTTCCAAGCTGCCAGTTCGCTCAACCGGGCTACGACTACTTTCACCGCTT